>ML781730.1:597037-619050 GCA_009831015.1 Picea engelmannii
GTACATTGAATATCAGTTCGTACTTATTGAAGAAGTGTTATAAGCCTTTATCTTTGTCTAGCAATCATTGACTTCGTCAATAATTACATTTCATCATTGCTCATATATATATATATTCAAGATAGTCATAAATCTTTGAAGTATTAACCACTGCAGCACATCTTCTAGCTTTATTTGTCTTGTCTCGCAAACAGGTGCCATTCAGTGGAAGATTTTCTCCTTGACTATCTCTCTTGGCAGTAATCTGCGAAAGGAAACCCTTATCTTAATCCTAAAAGACCTTTAGACCTTTCAGAACCCCAGATTACTAGGGACGTCTCCCTTGGGATTAGCCACCCTAAATAGAAAGAGCTCCCCATCGAGGTGACAGTGGGTGGGGAAGCTCCCGTTACGCCAGTTTGAAGCCTTGACTCAAGCTACCTAAACCTTTCCTACAAACTCAGCGATAACACAAGCCACTACTATCTGATTGTTTTCACAACGCTCTAGGTTGGGATGGTGGAAGCACTAGACTGAATGACTCCTGAAAACCCTTATACAATATGTAAAGGCTACGATGACCTGAAAAATGAGAAGAACAAGAGCAACAACCCCAAGGATCAACCCTTTGAAATGATGCATTTCCTGTTTTTTTTTTGACATGAAAGCTTTGCTTTTTGTAATGTTGCTGCTGAAAATACAATATTTAAATCACTAGAAACCCAATCGAAACCCATCATACAAAACCCATGTTTTGAGCTGCAACTTGTACAACAGATTTAGATTCATGTTTTGAGCTGCAACTTGTACAACAGATTTAGATTCAGTACAATACAAAAATTATGGATGAGCAAAATGATCATATTATCCAATCATCAATTTCCATGATTGTCAAAACTGAAGATATGTGCCCGGAATATTCCCAAATTCTACCCAAAAAATTCCTGAAATCTGTCCAAAACATTCCCAAAATATATCTGAAATATCTGTGAAATCTGTTTAAAATGTCTTTGGGATAACCAACAAATCTGGAATCCTTAGTAAACAATTTGGAGATGTTTCTTAAAAATCCCCAAATACCCAAAACATAAAAATAGGTACACTAACTTTTCGAGGGGATGGATCCCATAAGCTCTCCCTGTGTATATATAACCATTTTTTGAAAATGTATATCTTTCATCTTATATTTTAATATATAACATCATTTACATTTTAAAATATATATACAATATCATTTATCTTCTAAGACAGATGTACAACATCATTTACATTTTAAGATATATATACAACATCATTTACCTTCTAAGATGTTTATATTAATTATATAGATATGTGATATTTAATTAATTTTATCTTAATATTTAATTTTGATCAAATAAATATTTGATCAAAACCCTTCAAATATTTTAAATAGTTTATATTAATTATATAGACATGTGATATTTAATTAATTTCATATATTAATTTTTATCAAATAAATATTTGATCAAAAACCCTTAAAATATTTTAAATACACAATACATAAAGTGAAATATTAAACACATCGTTAACTTTTCCCCACAATTTTAATTTGCATTTAATCCCTCCTTTGCACATTGTTCAGTATTCTACCTATTCCATTCTAATAAGCAGCCCATCTCGGAATCAGCATGGCTCGTCCTTCAAGTAGCGTCGTGCATTTCTCTCGTAGGCAGCTCCTCATTTACTGGCGGTCAACTCGATCATGAGCGATGGTGGTATTGCATTCATAGGTTGGATGCACTGTAGAGTCTGTGTTGGGGATGGGTGGCCAGCAAATCAACTTAGCGATGGTTGGAAGGTTCATGGCAGTAAGGATCATTCCTCCCACTCTCGTTTTCTTGTGGTAAAAAAAGGATTTTGTTTTTCAGTTTTGATAAAAATTGAACGTGCATGGGCCCTTTCATTGAGGTACATTACATAATGAGCATGGATATATATACGAATTACTCGCATGTGATTAATTTTACGACCTGTTTTCCAGCAATGGCATTGGACATTTAAGTTTAAAGAAAATAATTATATGGCTGCTTGCTCATTGATGAGTTATGTTTTGTGTTTCTACGGAATGGGAGAAACGAAAATGCGCCGAAGGAAAATTAGTTCATTTGATGAGATGTTAAATGCACAACCATGTAAACATTGAAAACATTTAATTTTCTCTACCTATGTGTTCGTCTCAGCTGTGGAATGAGTATGGAACCGCTAGAACTGCTGTTAGGAGCTTCGATGCAATGAATCAATCAGACGGTCTGTTCATATATGACTTATCAGAACACTCCCCTCGTGTTTTGTGCCCAATGGCGACCCTCACCATGACGTTGGGTTGTAGGTTCTTCGACGTCAAGCCTGTGCATACAATGTTCTAGCGTATCTCTGTTAGCAGCAACTGGGCAACGCTTTTCTTATTGGCGGAAGTTTTGTGTCACTTGGCAACATAATTTAATTGTTTAGACTCACAAAATGAAAAGCATGGCGAGGGAGATGGGGTTACCAATATGCCAGACAACCATAAGGTAAGAGGGCCGCAGTACGTGGGTATGAATAGATTTGAATCAACAGAGGCTCTAGAAAATTCCATCTGGTTGTTAGACTGGTTGTACTCACATTTCTACCACCTGCTATATGCATGAGGGGTTGATGGAGCCATGCATAAGTGCAAAAGCAGCATGCAGAGCGGCAGATACAGCATGTTACTGTAGCATAACAGATTGGTCACATAGCAAAGTAAATGATCTGGATTCTATGTTTAGCAGACTGGCAGGGAATGCAAAACATAAGTTGGCTGATCTATTCTACATATCATTTGTAATTGTTGTATTTACAATTCATAGCAATAAGAGTGCTGAATTACCTTTATTCCATAATGATTATACACCATGCACACACTTTGATCTTCGTCTTGTACGTATGTTATTTTGTTACATGGTAGGCTTTAAGCTTGTTCTACTTCCTTTAGGAGCTAAGTGAATAAGCCAGAATAAACTTAACATGGACAATGTTATCAAATTCACTTACCTCTAGCGTGAGGGACATTTTGTTGAAGTTGTCAATGAACTGTTGGATGGCCGGTCCCGTGATCTGCCGAAGCTGTAGCCATCTTTTCAACAATTCATCCTACCCTAACAGGTAGAACCGCTTGTGAATGGCATTATTGAAGTCCTTTTAGGTGCCAATCGAAAGGTTGGTTTTCGGCTGTGAATTGTTGGGTACGGGTTTGCCGGCATAATCCTCCAAATGAACTTTAGTAACTAGAATTTGGATGGCTTTTTCCCAGTTCAGTTGTGTCTTCAAGTATGTTTCAAACTTTGTATCCAGGTGTTGAGCCGGTCACTGTTAGATCTCCATCAAACTTGGGTATCCATTGTTTAGTGTCTAGCTTGAAGGTTTGCTGAACAATGAGAACCGCTTGGTGAAAAATGGGTTGAGGTTGTGGTTAGGCTTATTGTTTAGTGGCGACGAGATATTGGAACATACTCCTCATATTTTATCATTTTAGAATTGAATAGAACACAGTCATCATTTTATATCATTTTAATATGGAATTCCTATTATTGTTATTGGGATGTTAGGGCTCCAAAGAGTGATGTTAGTGCTCCTGGATTTGTTGGGCCAAAATTTGAGCAAAGATGAAGTCATGGAAGTCTCTCGATTCATTAGAAGTTTTATAAGGAGCCATGGGACTTGGGAAATCCTTGAACAAATAGCCTTTTACAATTGAGTCTGACGGGCAGAACAAAATAAATTTCAAAAAACAAGGTTTTAGATTGGTAAAAAATTGCACTTTACCACTCAGCAAAATTTTAGGTAATCTTTGTTGAAACTTGGCTTACAAACATAAGTTAATAACCATAGAAAAATGAGATAGAAAATTCACACATAGCAGAGACGAAAAGATGGGGGATTTGTAATCTTTATTTCTGAACCAAATAATGGAGAAATGAATACAAATCTCAAGAAACTCCTTAGGGATTCTACATTTAACCAAGAGAGATCTCAAGCATTTGCAGACATATGGAAAGTCAAACGCTTGAGAAACCTCCAAACGAATGTAATTGCAAGGGTATGTGTTGTCACAACCCAACAATCTCCACCTTGACAACAATTTCCTGATACCTTTCTGAACAAATCAAACATCACCTTCCTACAAGACAAGAGAAGCCAAATACCACCGCAACTTCTCTGTCAACACTGGTTGTGTGAACATGTCTTCACAGTTTGCTCTAGTATGGACCACTCCACCTTCATATGATCAACATAACCACAAACTAAATTGCAACCGATGTAAGTGATACTCGTGTTTCTAAGATATCAAAGCACTCATTTCCATGCTCTTTACATGGTTTTGCCATGTGTCCACTGACAACACCAACTGCATGTGAAATATTTGAACATTCTCATCACAAACATCGACCTTCCTATTGCATTATACACGAGACATATAATCCTTTTCTTCCTTACTACCAGGATAGAAACTTGAAGCAACTTTACAATGAAAAGATAAAAGAATATTTATCGGTTTCACAATATTCACACAGAACCTCATCAGTATAGATTTGTGACAATCACAACTTACCATTTTTCCCGTCTTTGTATACTTCTATGTCCAAGATTTGTTTTGTTGCTCCTAGATACTTCATCCGAAACATCCTGTTCAACTTAGCCTTTAACCTGCTGATGTCAACCATGCTTTGCTTGCAACAAGCATATCATCAACATAACACCAAGATAATGAATATGCCATAATCAAAATGATCATACTCACTTCTTAAGAAACTTTGGCTCACATTGAAGGAATCACACATCATGTACTTTTCTTGGTTATCTTAGGCATACAATGATTCCCTTGTTTGCAAACAAATTTCCCTTTGCGATCCCGGACAACTTCTCATGGTACATATCTCTGCTATTGATGATTTGTAGATAGTAGGATCCCATGTTCTGCATCCTGTAACTCCATCACCATAACCATCAAAGATATAAAACTTTGTTCTCTTGACCAAAAACCGTCCAAACCAACCAAGTAAGCCTTCACCTCTCACCTCCAGGATGATTTCAATGGAGTATGTAATCCATGGGCTCTAAAGAACACGAGCTACCAAAACAAAGGTGCCCGAAACCACGACTATTGACCTAACTTTCTCCCATGACCAAAACCGACCAACCTTCCTTCAAAGACAGGGTATCTGAGAGTACTGCATCCTCCCCACTATCACCCAGGTCGTCTAGACTTTATCGGTGACGTTTCAAAACCGAGGAACGCATGGCTAACCAGGTCTTACAATCGTATGCCCATTTACATATAAAAAACTTCACTTGATAACCTCCGACCTCTAGCCTCCATGTAGTAGCCACCAGGTGTGCCGAAACATAGCCTCGTAGGCCCATACCGTCCTGCATACCTACCACTGCCCCACCCAGTCAAAGGGGTTGGTGCTTCACTATTAAATTTTGAGCTTGATTTGTTATGCGGATTATTTCTTTGAATTCTTCAACACTTTGATTCCAACTTAATACATTTCAACAATATAGAATCATAACTGAATAGTAATAATCATGTAGATATGTAAGCATGCACATCAACAATACATATACCCCGGGGAAACCCTGTACAGGGAGAAAACCTCAACAAACAATATTCCTTTATTGCATTAATAATGTAAGTTCACTTACAAACATCTACCATGAAAACTCTGCTCTTAAAGAGCTTGTCAAGTTGACTCTGACCTGACAGAGACCTAAGAGACCTTGCTGATATAGATGTATCATAGTTGCTTTCAAAAACTGAGATATATCAGCTCTGATATGGGCTGTTGAAACTACCTCTAATTGACTGATATGCGCCTCTATATGATGCCTCTGTATGCTGATCTACAACACTGATATGGCTGCCTATTTAGTGTTGATATGTACCTCTGTACATCACTGAAATGGCTGCCTCTTTAGCATTAATATGTACCTCTGTACAACATTGTTATGGCTGCCTCTTTAGCATTGATATGTACTATTGTACAACACTGATATGGCTGCCTCTTTAGTTCTGATATGTACCTTTGTACGACATTGTTATGGATGCCTCTTTATGTTGTCTCTACAACTCTGTTTGTTGCCTCTATATGCGCCTCTATAGTACTTGTATGCTACCTCTATATCGACTCTGTATAACAACCTGAATGCATTGATATTTGCCTCTGTATTAATGCTTCACCTTTACCCTACATAGCAATTGTGTAGAGGAGAGGGGATCAACCTCTGCTTATAAAGGAATGGAGGAGAAGTGGAGAGGGCTCGAAATAGAGGTGTGAAAGCATGCTTGACTTAACTCAACATTACACTTTAGTTCGAAAATAGAACTAGACTTGAGACTTCAGTTACAACTCAGCATTACACTTTAGTTCGAAAATAGAACTAGACTTGAGACTTCAGTTACAACTCTACTCTTTACAAGGCAATTTGAATTTCTCTTCATGGTGGATAATGTTACACGTGTCAATGCACTAGATCAATACATTTATATCATTTGCAATATTAGGAATATCGTTTGTTTCTAGCTCATAGGAATTTTATATTCAATGTAACTTTTTCTATATGCCTTGACTTTTTCTCATGGCTCACAAGGCTTGACTAGGCTCACAGAGGTTGTACGTTCCCCCTGACTTTTGCACTAATCTGTTTATGCTCACAGAGGTTGTACGTTCCCCGTGACTTTTGCACTAGACTACCTATGCTCACAGAGATTGTACATTCCCCCTGACTTTTGCATTAGACTTACATAGCATCTCGTTCGTCCTGACTTTTGGTTTGACTCACAGAGGTTGTACATTCCCCCTGGATTTTGTCAATACCTCACAAGACTGGTTGATTCTCCAAATCTCCTTGGCTAGCCTCAAAGTGGCCCATATGGCCTCTCATTGGAGAATGACTTTCGGTGCTGCCATATTTTACACTCCCTTTCAGGGAGGGAGTCATTCTCAGCCACACCAAGCTTGCCTCTCAGTGGCACAAACTATCTCGAGGTCAGAGGCTTGGTCAGGATATCAACTACCTGCTCGCTCGTGGCTATGTACTGTAACTTTACAGTTTTTTATCTGGACCAAGTCTCGGATGTAGTGGTACTTCATGTGAATATGTTTTGACCTGTCATGAAATATCGGGTTCTCTATCAGTTTTATGCAACTTTGATTATCACAGTGAACCACTGTTGTCTCGAGCTTGTCTCCAAACAACCCAAAAAACAATTTTTTGATCTACAACATTGATATGGCTGCCTCTTTAGCACTGATATGTTCCTCTGTACATCAATGATATGGTTTCCTCTTTAGCGTCGATATGTACCTCTGTACAACACTGTTATCTGTACATCACGGATATGGCTGCCTCTTTAGCGCTGATATGTACCTCTGTACAACAGTGTTATGGCTGCCTCTTTATGCTGTCTCCACAACATTGTTTGTTACCTTTATATGCGCCTCTACAACATTGGTATGTTGCCTCTATATCGACTCTGTATAGCAGCCCTTAATGCTTCACCTTTACCTTGCATAGCAATTGTGTTGAGGAGAGAGGATCGACCTCTTCTTATAAAGGAATGGAGGAGAAGTGGAGAGGGCTTGAAATAGAGGCATGAAAGCATGCTTGACTTAACTCGGCATTACACTTTAGTTCAAAAATAGAATTAGACTTGAGACTTCAGTTACAACTCAACATTACACTTTAGTTCGAAAATAGAACTAGACTTGAGACTTCAGTTACAACTCAACATTACACTTTAGTTCAAAGTAGAACTAGACTTGAGACTATAGTTACAACTCGACTCTTTACAAGGCAATTCAAATTTCTCTTCATGGTGGATAATGTTACACATGCCAATGCATTAGATCAATACATTTATATCATTTGCAATATTAGGAATATCATTTCTTCTAGCTCATAGGAATTTTATATTCAACCTAACTTTTGCTAGATGCCTTGACTTTTGCTCATGGATCACAAGACTTGACTAGGCTCACAGAGGTTGTACATCCCCTGTGACTTTTGCACTAGTCTGTCTATGCTCACAGAGGTTGTACGTTCCCCGTGACTTTTGCACTAGACTGTCTATGCTCACAGAGGTTGTACGTCCCCCCTTAACTTTTGCATTAGACTTACATAGCATCTCGTTTGTCCCGACTTTTGGTTTGACTTTCAGAGGTTGTAGGTTCCCCTGATTTTTGTCAATACCTCACAAGACTGGTTGAGTCTCCAAATCTCCTTGACTAGCCTCAGGGTGGCCCATATGACCTCTCATTAGAGAATGACTGTCGATGCTGCCAAATTTAACATCCACCATATCTAGTCACCTCGGGACTTGAACCATAATCCCTCGTCGCACCACCAAACCCTCGTCATTGAGACCCCCCATGTGAGCTTCCTTGGGAACCACCCACGTAACCTTATCGAGCTTCTCACAAAACTTGTGCAGAAATATCTTCGGTTGCGAATTGTTTGTCGGTATCACCACCTCACACGCTCGTGTGACGGCTGCCACTCGCCTGCTGGGCCACTGTCCTAGCCGCACACTCCTTGTCCCCTTTCGGTCGCACAGTTCCGGGCCCAGTTCCATGCAGTGCCATGTAATCGAGCCGCTCGGCCTCCGGATCTCCATAAACCACCAACAACTCCTTAGCCAACTATTGTCCTCTTCCTCCACAGAGCACCGATCCATCGGATTCCCCATGGCTTCTGCTTTCACCGAAGCCAGGGGCCGCACAAAAAGGTCCCGCGAATTCGTTATCCTAGTCGTCGTCGTCGCCAACTTTCTGCTCTGCATGAAGGGTTTCCAAAGAGCTCTGGCAATAGACTTGTGAGGACCAGATTTGGGCATCCACGCGGGCGTAGCCACACACATATGATTGGCGGTGGCCTCAAGAAACCCTTAACCCTTTTCACAGGTCGAACCTATTTCTTTGTGTGAATGACTATATCAAACGGGGATTTCCACTTTGTCTCAACGACCATTTCTAGTGCCACAGTTCGCGCTTTCTAGAGATGAGTGGTCAGGACTTTGAATCTGCTGCATCTCTCCAGCTTCTCGCCCTACAGTGCCTATCATCGGCTTGTCAACCGCCTTCGACAACTTTGGTCGATCAATCGTGAGATACAACCTCGCTCCAGCTTGCCCCACTTGGCTCGGTCCCCTTCTCCCCTTGTGCAGGTGGACTCTCCTTCTCTGTGACCTTCTCCTCAGCTCTCTCATACCTCTATTTCGATCTCAGCTCTGATACCATTGGTTGGAACCTAGCCTACAAACAGAAGAAGTTAAAGTTAATAACTAGAGAAAAATGAGATATAACATTCATACATAGTAGAGACATGGTAATGATAATCTTTATTGCTCGGCCAAATAATAGAGAAATGAATACAATTCTGAAGAAGCTTTTCACGAATTTCTTCATTTAAACATGATAAATGAATACAAGCTTCAAGAAACTTTTCACAAGTTTCTTTATTTAAATTAGAAATTCTCAAGAAACTCTTTACAAGCTTTTTCATTTAAATTAGAAATTCTAAGAGTTTCCAGATATATAGAAAAGCTCTTAACAAACTTCTTCATTTAAATTAGAAATTTTCAAACATTTTCAGATATATAAAAAAAAAAAAAAAATATAACTTGTGTAGTCAGAACCAACACTTTTATACCCTTAATCTCCCGAATGACAAATTTTGATTTAAAGTGATAGTACCATAGCTGGAAAGAAAATCACATACATATCCCCAATGTGTTGTTTTGTTCATCCCGTTAATCACTTTCAAGAAAGACTCGATGTAGAGAGAAAATGTCAAAGAAAACTAAACGACAAAGCTTTAAAAGAAAATCTCATACATATCTCCAATGTGTTGTTTTGTTCATCCCGTTAATCACTTGAAGAAAGACTCGATTTAGAGAGAAAATGTAGAAAGACTCGATGTAGAGAAAAAATGTCGAAGCTTTACCTTATTTTATATGAATAATTTTTAAAATTTATATACTAATTAATATTTATATGAGTATAGTGTTAATAATAAAAAATATTCACATATAAGTAAATAAATAAAGACAGGTATGCATATAGAAGAGAGAATTGTCAAAATTTATATATATTTTATATTTATTTATATCTATATATAGAGTACAAAATCATGGGAAGAGTGATAGTAGTTGAGGTGATAAAAATAATATACAAAATGTAGCGAAAACACAAAATAAAAGATGTTTAAATTTTTTTAAATTTATATAGAGTACAAAATCATGGGAAGAGTGATAGTGGTTGAGGTGAGTCACTTTAAAAAGATAAAAATAATATATAAAATGTAGTAAAAATTAAAAAAAAAAATGTTTACAAAATTATAGGAAGAAGGATAGTAGTTGAGGTGAATCATTAAAAAAAAAGAATAATATACAAAGTGTAATAAAAGTATAAAATAAAAAAATAATACACGTTAACACTTGTTTACTCGACTAAGTGTCATCACCTTAGTATCAGATATCAAAAAATAATACATGTTCATACTTGTTTACTAGACTAAGAATAATATACAAAATGTAATAAAAGTATAAAATAAAAAAATAATACATGTCACACTTGTTTACTACACTTGTTTACTAGACTAAGTGTTATCATCTTAGTATCAGATATCAAAAAATAATACATGTTCACACTTGTTTACTAGACTAAGTGTTATCATTTTAGCACTAGATTCTAGATGCATGCAATGATTCACTCTTTTATTTTTATTAGAGAAGAAAGACATTCATTTTCTTAAAAAAATATACTATCAAACCTTTTTCAATAGAAACAATAAACAATCATTTTCAATCTCAACATTAATTTAATTTTCAATTGCAACAATAATTTAAGTGAAAATAAGGAAGTGATCTGAATTGAGTTATTTCAGTACAATTTGCCTTGCCCTTTGGCCCTTAGAACTTAAAGTTGAGCTTGGGAGTTGGTATAGGATCGATCAAGTCTAGCTTGATTTTATTTGTTCTTTTTAGTTAGTTTGACCAATTGTACCCAAAGCCTGTTAATTGAATTATATAGTTAAGCCCGGTTTATTGAAGTATATAGTTAACTTCTTACTTGACTTTATTTGTTCCTTTTGATTAGTTTGACCAATTGTACCCAAAGCCTGTTCATTGAATTATATAATTAAGCCTTATTCATTGAAATATATAATTAACTTCTTATAATGTTGTAAGTTTTTTTGTTCTTTTAATGCGAAGTTTGCTACTATATTATTTGGAAATAATTAAATATCTTGTAATTTTTTTCATTATCTTTTTTATTAATATTATATTATTTTATAAGCTGTTTCATCATATATTATTATTATACTATTTATTATGTTTTAAATTATTATATACTATATTATTTATAATATTTAAAAGAATTCAAATATTGTAATCATTTAATTAATCTTAATAATAATTATTATCATTATAATTAATTTATATTATATTACTAACATATTTGTAAAAACATGAAAGTAAATACATTATAAGTTAACATTAGAAATCCTTATTAATTTCTTTAAAATCACATTAATATATAACATTGTTTTAGTCAACTTTCTCAATCATCTCATCATACCTATATCCCTTAAAATGGTTGATGTTTTCTAATCAGTTATTCCATCATCCATTATATCATTTATATTAATCTAAAATGATTAAGGTGTTTTAATCATAGTTTTTAAATTTGGATTGAGATTTTCACTTGGTCATTTATCAACTTGGTTTTTGACTTGGAGTTAGATTAACATAAATCTATCTAATTTCAATAATTTCATTTACAAAAAAAAATTATATAAAATAATTAAATTTTAATGAAAAAATATATTTAAAAATTCCAAACTATTATAAATAAAATATGTGAAATCTCTATATATTGTGTAAAAGTGAATATATCAAAATGGCACCTAGTGTAATACATATCAACAACAAAATACATAATCAATGAGGTTCTAAATGGTCTCTAGAGTCCAAAAAACTTGCTACAAGCTACCGGTCTACTACATAATACATAGTACATATTATTGATCAACATGATCAATCATCAAACTCATCAGCACTGCTAGAAACGGGTACATTTTTTCCAAGACCATGATAGAGGAGTTCAACAGTCAATACCACCAACATCGAGGTACATAAAGCACTTGATGTTTTTGATTAAATGCCAATCCCATATCCTCATATGTGATAGAATCCAATGAAAATGTTACAATCCCACCAATACTGAAATCCTGAAAACTGTTGTCTACTGAATTTTAAATGGGATATGAAATTCTACTTTCTCGATATAAAATCCAATAAAATTGAAACCACTCTCAAACATCTTGAAACAATTAATAATAATATTAAAAATTTAAATAAAAAAAAATATTGAAATTTCCTTTATCTTTCATTTTTATTAACATTTCCTTTACCTTTCCTTTTTATACATGACCGGTTTAATAAAACTCGTCAGTTACCAAAAAGTCATTGGCCGAGTTGACTACTCTAACCGAGTTTAAAACATTGGTTTTAATTGCTTGAATAATCTTAACATGGATTGTTATTATTATCTTGAATATTATGTTATATTACTAAAATGCTATTAATTCCTACTAGCATGGTGATGGAATACATTATATACCAGCATTGGAATTCCTTGTTAGTTCCTCTAAGAACGTGATGCTTAGACTTTAACAGATTTGTAAAAGCAAAGTTATCATGCAGAGTTTTAGATGGGAGAAAGACCGAACTAGCAGATATATCATATAACACCTCTACTGTTTTTTATACCCCGGCAGTATATAGGATCAATCATGGTCTCTGTTAAGGAGAGTATATACTGAGTACGTTGTATATGATTTGGGAAACTTGAAAGTGAATATAAAATATTTTTATTTATAAAAATATAAATAAAAAAAACTTAAATCTATTCAAATCGTAGTAAGGGTTACAATATTGGCCGGCTGTCTTCTCATTTCATTCTGGAAAAAAAGGTTAGCATATTTTGGAACAAAATCTTATTGTTTAACATTACAGAATTTAATGCCTGAACCAATGTTGCAGACTCAATAAATCAACAATCTAGCTTCTCGCGGAGATTATAACATTCTTGATTAATATGAAAGTACTTATTTTCACGTTTGAAATGTAAATGCCTGGATAATATAACCTTTTTTTTTATGATATAAATAATAAGTTTACGCTTTTCAAATGGGATTGCTTGGAACCACTTGACTAATAAAATTTTACGTTTTACTTCTCAGGTTGAAATTAAAAAGGATGACGGACAGAATGAGATTCGGATTTTCTTAGATGCTGGAAGGCTTATGAGGCCTCTTTTTATTGTTAAA
The DNA here is from genome assembly GCA_009831015.1 of Picea engelmannii. Taxonomy (NCBI): domain Eukaryota; kingdom Viridiplantae; phylum Streptophyta; class Pinopsida; order Pinales; family Pinaceae; genus Picea; species Picea engelmannii. The sequence goes on from ML781730.1 coordinate 610,397, forward strand.
AATCAAAGGCTCTGCATATCTAAACGGCATCTTGAGAAATTTAAGAAAAGTAGCAAGCCTTTCAAGTATCTTATGGAAACGGGCATTATAGAATTGTTGGGCGTTGAAGAAGAAGAAGATGCTCAAATAGCTTGTGGGATTGACATTTTACGAAAAGCTGAACAGAATCCTGACTATCCACAGTTCACTCATTGTGAATTGGATCCATCATTTTTGTTAAGCCTTAACGCTGGGCTCATCCCATTTGCAAATCGCAATCTTGCCACAAGAACACTATATCAATCTGAAAAGCACTCAAGGCAAGCAATAGGATACTATGCAACAAATCGACGTGGCAGATGTGACACAACTGCTCATCAGTTATTTTATCCTCAGAAACCTTTGTTTAAGACTATGTCATCTGAATGCCTCAATAAGGTGCAATTCTATAATGGTCAAAATGCAGTAGTTGCTGTCAATGTTCACTATGGATATAACCAGGAAGACTCTCTGGTCACTAACCATGCTTCAATAGACCGTGGACTGTTCCGATCAATGCATTTTCATAGCTTCGTATCTGAGACAGAACACGATGAAAATCGATTTAACAATGCTTCTTCTTCAAGACTAGAAGTAGATTTTGGGAAGCCTCTAGCAGAAAATTTGAAAGTAGATAAGATTCATACAGATGGACTTCCGGACATTGACTCAGATTTCTTCAGTGGTGATATTTTGATTGGGAAGGTGGGTTCACAGCCGTCTGATGCAAATCTCAGCCTTAAGTTAAAGCACACCGAAAAGGGAAGGGTTGATCAGGTTGTTCTGGCAACTAATGATGATGGGAGAAAAATTGCCAGGGTAAGACTCAGAGAGGTAAGATCTCCGTCTCTTGGAGATAAATTTTCGAGCATGCATGGCCAGAAAGGAGTTGTGGGTTTTATAGAAGAACAGGAAAATATGCCTTTCACAAAAGAAGGGGTTGTTCCTGATATAATCATCAATCCGCATGCCTTTCCTTCCAGACAAACACCGGGCCAACTTTTTGAATGCGCACTTGGAAAAGCAATTGCCGCCCGTGGCCTTGTTGGCGACGCTACACCTTTCAGACCTATCACTGTTGAGTATATCACTGAACAGCTTAAAAGGTCAGTTTCAAAGTTAATCCTTTGGGAACTAAACAATGTTTTGTTGCTTGCACTAAAAAGTTGAACTATCTTGTATACTTATCATCCTAAGGACTGCAAAGTAGAGAATTTCTTTCTATAAATGATGTAATGCGCCTTTTGTGCTTTTGACCGCAGTTGTGGCTACCAACAATGGGGAAAAGAGCAGATGTATAACGGGCGGACCGGTGGTAAAATGCAAACAAGGATATTCATTGGTCCAACATACTATCAGCGGCTCATACATATGGCAGAAGACAAAATTAAATACCGGAATCATGGGCCTGTGCATCCTTTAACTCGACAGCCAGTAGCTGATCGAAAACGCCATGGAGGTGTTAAATTCGGAGAGATGGAGCGTGACTGTATGCTTGCACATGGGGCGACTGCCAATCTATTGGAAAGACTGTTCTATCTGAGTGACTTCTCCAGTATGCATGTCTGCGGACAGTGTCGCATGCTTGCAACAGTGGTCCTAAGGGATGGTGTAAGAGGTCCATACTGCCCGTTTTGTAAAACTGCTAAACATGTTGTGAAAGTAAATCTTCCATATGCTTGCAAACTTCTCTACCAGGAACTTTTTAGCATGGGTATATGTCTCAGGTTTTCAACCGAGTTGTGTTGACTTGGCATAGAGTTTTGTTTATAACACAAACTAGATTAGTAAATGTATTGATGTCAGCACGAGTAAACTTCAGACTATATGAAGACACTGCATTTTGAAACAAATATTTTTTGCAGATATTGATCTGGAACTGGAGATAAACAATTATATCTGAGGACCAATGGTCGTGTCTTGTACGAGAAAATTGGAAAAATACAATCCCTATGAATATTATCTATTTCCCACGGTTCACATTAGGCTTTCTAGTTGTAGTTTAATTGATCATGATTGTTTAATGTTTGCAGTACTCGTGAAACTTCATTCCCTCCATGCGAAATGCAGTTGAAGAATTAGCAATTTATACCAGCTGACAGTTGTAGAGGGTGCTAACCAGTTCATCAAATATGAAATTGCTATTTTTTTTTGTTGATGAGTATTTTGTTGTCTAGTTTTCTACTGTAGAATATACATCCATTACTGATGATTCTCCTAATATTGAAATCCTTGCGGGTTTGCTTTAGATTAAAACAAATACTACTAATTCATGTATAGACTACCCTTCTCCTTTATATATGTAAAAGTAAGTAAGCATTTATTTAACTTTTATTTATTTATTTTCCAGTCTAATTTCTTTTCAACATGAAAAATAAGGGGTTTTGTCAACTTTTATGGATTGAAATAAACGATAAAATCAGATGTAGTCTAACTCTGCCCGAAACTGGACATAAGTCAAACCTTAATGAATATTTAGTTTAAGATACAATTATTTGTAACGATGTTAGCCCAGTGCAGTGCAGTGCAGAGGCGTCGGTTTTATAATTTGGATAAAGTGTGTTGTATATATAAAAACTTTAAAATAAAAGATTTAAAATTATAACTTTTAAAATTAAAAATTAAATATAAATAATAAATATGAAATATGATTATTGTGATGTAACTTAAATTTATTTATTTATTTTAAAGTTTTATTAATTATAATAATTAGATAAATATTATAGAGAAGACGTTTACTTATATAATATAATTTTTAATATTTTATAATTAATGACTTAAATTTGATAATTTTGATTATAGTTTGAAATTTTTAACTAATTAAAATGCATGTTAAATTGCTATTATTAAAATAATGGATTGATAATTACATATTAATCAGCATTGTAAATAATTGAGCTTTCATATTCTTCAATCTCAATTATCCTTAATTAGGTTCATGTAGCTTTCAAGTTCAGGTCAATTCAATGAGTTTTTAATTAGGCATCTTTTATATATATATATATATATAATTATTTGTGAATTCATCATATTTCTCGTACCCCAGGTATTTTTAGCAAAGAAGATAAAGGGTAGTATGAATGTAAATAGAGTTTTTTTCCTCAAGATTCTATTCAATTTCATTTACCAAAATGTCATTTGTTGAAAAGAATGAATAAAATTGTTCTCACATGGTAAGGTATTAGCTACTTGTGCGATTTGTAACATTTATGTCTAGCTCTAGGACATGTACATCATGGATTTGCCACAAGCCTATTGGATATTTATTACAACTTTATCACACAAAACCTTGATTGTTTGAAATTTGCCTTTCTCCAAATTTGGTACATCAATTGCCTTTATTGTTATCAAGAATCCTTTTGTGACCTTTGTGATTGGAAAGGAGGCATCTTCTTTGTTTGATGAATGTTATCATTTTTTTGGAATCAAGGAAAAAGTTGCCATATGAAGAGGTATGTGTAGTTTCTTTCATCCATTGTGTATAAATTGTTCTAATTGTGGATATTTGATAAAGCTTCTTATGACAAAGTGTTGGATATTAACCACTTTTGAAGAGGATGATGCTTGCATATAATTCATTGGTGTGTGTACCACTTGGCTAGACATAATGACCATGATGACTTGTGCAAAATTAATGGCTCTTTATGGGAGTGCATAGGTCACTTCTTTGAATATTGGAAACTTGCTGGAAGCTATAACATTATTTTCTTTCATGGACCTATCTACACCCTTGTGGCTCTAATGGCCTATATAGTTCGAGATCTCTTTTATTTGTGATGGTTATAATCGTCTCATTGAGTATATGTTTCTATACATATCATTGGAACATGGGTTATTTGCATTCACATATCCATATCAAATATTGGTTCATTGACACTTGTGACAATGTGGGGTGATTGCATAGCATCTTGTTATGGGTTCTTTTAATGTGGCCATTCAAAGATATGCCTAGTACAATGGGGTTTAATGCCCCCATAACAAATTGGGGATGTTCTTGACGTAGGCAATGCTCTCCAAACCTTGTTGAGAGATGCAATTTACATCACTTGAGAGGTTGGTTTCCACCATCCCACACCCAAATGCAAGATAGATGCATTGATTGTGGATGTGCACAACTAGATCAAAGTCCCTGTAATTTGCGTACTTAGGTTTTAGATCATATGATAATTAGATTCTAGATTCCAGAGGAATGATACAAAATTAATGTTTAATTTGGCTACTCATGGTAGGTAGTAAGTAACATGTAATCAACGTAGGAGTTCATCATACAAATTTAACAAGCTCATATATCTAAATTTAACCACTTTAGTCCTATTATGAAGTTTTAAATGATGAATATTTATGAGACTATCGTTTTCCATTGAAAAAAACTTAGTGTGTCTTGGTCGTGGAATCGTGGATGGAGTTGGTGTAATAAAAGTGATTTAGTTTACGTGGTCATAAAAACACCCTCGAGATCTTTGAGTGTGTTATGACCCTAATGAAGGACATGGTATGACCCTATAACTAATATAAGGGTTATATGTATAACTAAGTAGTAAGTTGGCTTTGAACCGAGTTTAAATAAGAAATGAGTACAAATTAATACACACACAATTATTATAGTTGTCATTACACACCTTTATATATGATTATTGTATATGGAAGGATATATCCCTTAAATTAGTTATGTCTCTTGAGTACTCTATATATATGTCATAGTGTTCTTGATTATGTCTAATATAAGGGGTTATATATATAACTAAATACAATGTTGACTTCAAATTGAGTCTACATGAAACATAAAGACACATATCTTTGGAGAATGGTAGATCTTTATTAATCTTCAAAATACTTGCTTACATATATGAGCAAGTGGCTCTTTTAAAATCAGAATGACTCAGAGCATATATATTAGGGTGCTCAGAAAATAGACTCCTAGAGTTTTGGCCACTTTAGATTTTCACAGAGCAAAATCCTCTCTATGCACAAGCTTCTTAGAACTAGACTTACTATGACTTAGACACTTAGATCACTCTCACCAATTTATGATGATCCAAATGAGAAATTTGGGTCTTATTTATAATATTTCAGCGAGTTAGGTTTACCAAAAAATTGGCATCTACAGGTTCACTAAAATGACTTAAAGTATCAATCATCCGTGAGGGTATCTTGCTGACAACAAGATATTATCTCATCCCGTAAAAGTGCCCAGGACATGAGGGGACCTCATTGAATAATTTTATTGGAGTCTAGTACATTACAGAGTGGAGCAATCCTCCCACGATACTTCCTATCAAGTCTAAGTACAAAGTGGAGTGGACTGGCCCACAACACTTTATCTAGTCGGTGCTTGGAGCATCCAAAGGGTATCCATCCCAAGGGTGAGGATGATGATAATTTCTACTATCATTAGAATCTTGGTCTTCAATAAAAACATATTGTGGGGCCTATTATTGTAGGATTTGTACTTACTCCAACGCAAGTCCCCAAATCCGCGTAACTACGAGAAATCATACCACTATCACCTTAGTACAAAATCCCCTCATTTTAGTGATGGAGGAGGTCCATGTCAGGGAAGGCTTCCCCATTGACCTCAAGGGATCAAAGTAGCAAGTTTGTTAGCCAAACCTACGACCTCTTCTTCTAAGTCAAGGTCTAGGTCAAGGAGAAATAAGAGGTAATAAGATGGTTTGAGTACTTGCCTAGAAGATTAACACTTATAACATATATATGATAAATTCCAAGTACAAGCATGCACATAGAACCTCTTTAAGATGCTAAACAATGAAAGATGATATGGTTGTTATAGAATTGTAGCAAGTAACAACAATACAACAACAATAGATAAATTGTAACAAGAAGAAAAAATACACTTCAAAATTGCAACAATTGACCATGGAAATTTAACATTTATTTAATAGAACATTATCCAATTGTTAGATGCAATTTCCGGGTATGTTAGGCCACTATTAGACCAATGTACGCAACAAATTAGAACAAGTTAAGATGGTTGTAGCAAACTTTTGCAACAGTAGCAAGTTTATTAGTCAATATGTTTAAGTTAGTAGGAAGCTTGAAAGAATTGAAATTAAGAGTTTGTTGATCACTTTCACCATAAGAGAGCTTAAATATTAGTGCCTTCGAGGCTATGGAGTCTTTACAACAACAATGCAATAAGTTGTTTGGAGATGAAGCTAGCAAATATTAAGAGGTAGGGCTTAAACTCTAACGTGCTAACACCTTAGGGCCTTAGGGTGTAATCCTTGAGGAGAAAGATTGCTAGAGTGCAAGCACTTTTGGGCTCTAGCAATCTTTTCTCCCTTCTTAAATGCTTCAACTAGAACACAATCAAGAGTCTAGGGCCAAAGCACTAAAGTACTATCACTTTAGTGCTTTAGGATGCTAACCCTAGCAAGGAGATTTTACCAATTTTGAACAAGAATAACCTTGTGAGAGGAGGAAACACTTATGTTCCTCTCTTAGGGTTTCACCAAGCAAGACGTCTAGTATGAAAAAAAGAAATTACCATGAACATTTGATAACACAAAGATAAAATTACAAAAAATTCACTTACTTCACCAAGATAGCATGAGATAAAACCCTAATTGCAGAAATTCTATCCAAAAATCAACAAAAACATCCACAAAATAATCCTCCAAGCAAGTAGCATGAGTGTAGAAGAGAAAGATAGCCAAATAGGGCAAAAATTTCAGACTTAGTCTCTCACAAATGGTGAGAAGATGTGATCATAAAATGAAATGTCAAGTGGCTTTATTTAGATGGAGCCATCTTGACCTATTCGTCCACTTTAAATTGTCAACAACAAAACATAAGAGGGTCGACCCCTTCAATTTTTCCTTACAATATAGAAAAATAATTTTTTACATGAAATAAAACCCTAGAAGGGTGACGTCATGCCCTAAGAGGGTGATGCAGGCTCTCCAAGTGCAACATCAAGCATGGGGAGGGAGACATTGAACCTTCAAAGGCCATGTGTCTTGTGATGGTCTCCTCCTGCCAAGCCACCCCTAAAACCATCTTATCCATCAAACCCTAGTTCTCCAAGGTGACCGCATGGGATATAAGAAGTGACGTCCTAGGCCTCCAAAGGACAAATTCCAAGTGGAGAAGGGTGAAAACACATCCTCTAGTGATGCCAAGGCGCCTCCAAAGGGAACACCCTCCACTCTCAAAGTGCAATGCTCATCATCAATGGTTATCACATACAGGGTCAAGCATCCATCCTGTGGGCAAGGTCCTGCAAATACAAACACATACGACATCTAAGGGTCCACAAGTCACAATTATCATGCCAAGTAAGCCATGTTTATACAAGAACCATCCAAACATGTGCATCAAATCCCCCCTTTTCAAATTAAACAAATGATCAAAGAGCTTCTAAGTTTTTCCAAATTTAGGTATGGGAGGGGTGTCATGGTTCCCTATTGGGTAAGCCAATCCCCAAGTCAACGAATGTTTACTAGGAAGACCCTATCTAGATCATGTGATGAGTATGAGGTGGATTGGGGGAATATCTTTTGGCATGGGGTTCTTGACATATCAAGGGTTCGTATTGTCTCACTTATGGGTGTCTTTGTGGATGGTGTGTTGCATCCTTCATAAATAGGGAAAAAATCATAATTTCCAAGAAAATGTTTCCAAAATCAAGAAAGGATCCTTAGAAACATGTTCAAATGCTCCAAATATTAAAATTACACTTACCACAACACTGGACTTGTTACCTCATGAAGCAAGACCTGTTGTCCTTTATGGGCCAAACTGGGTGTTGTGGATGTAGCTGCCATCGATCAGATGGTGATGTGTGGTATGATAGGGGGCCCTTCCCGCTCATATGCCTCTTGCTACTCCATATCTACAACCTGAGGGCCTCGAGACATCATCTCCTTAGTTATCCCTAGGAATGGAGGATAACATCTGGCTCCTGCTTGGGGACACATAACCTTTGTAGAGTGTATGAGAACCTCAACATCTCCTGGTAAGACCCGTGCCTACAAAAACTGAAACAAATAAACAATGGATATTGAGGGTGGCTCACTCACTCTGCAAGTGCAAGGGAAAGCAAATGACCTACCTACTTACCTAAGGCCTAGGCCCCTAAGAGGTCAAGTTCCTTTGATGTAGGGTCAGAGAAGAGGCTCATCAATTGGTAATGACATCCTTCTCCCATCCATGGAAGACAAGTATTATTTTCCCTTCTCAGACTTCTGCTTGACGATGTAAGGGCCAAGACATAAAACTTCGTTCCTTTCATGATATTTGGGCTCCCCTCTCTTATTATCCCACATGAGTGCAAGGATTCCTTCATTAAAGTTAGTATAAGGTATGTTTTCAATGTAAGGTTGTGAAGGTGGTTTTGCCTTGACCATATATTTAATAGCTTGTTCTCTCTCTTTATCTTTCCTAGCTTCACCTTTCTTGAGTATTTTGATGGATCTTGACACTTTTCCTTGGAATTCTACACGTTTCTTTTTGTATTTCCCGTCCTTGGAAGCAGGGATGATTTTAAGGATGGAAATTTATTTTACAATGTAGAAACCTTGGCGAATCTTACTTATCCTTCATATGCCAACTATAAATGTTTGGCGATATTTTTGTAAAAATATTCAAATTTCTAAGGATTTTATATAGTTTTT
>ML781730.1:622053-693960 GCA_009831015.1 Picea engelmannii
GATAACAATAGCTGCAAATTTAACCATCCAAAATCTAATACAAGATATCATAAATAAAGCAAGCAATAACTAGTCAAACTTCCAATGATTAGAGAAAGACTTTGGTGGCTTTAAGGGCTATTTATTGGGTTTTATCGGAAATTTATTATAACATCCAAGTGGCTGTAGAAAAAAACTTCTACAGCAGCAAGATCTAGCCACAGAAATTAACAAGTAAACCACCCAACAATTAGCCAATGACCAATAGATCAATAACCAAGGTTTACAAGTGAATTTCAAAGGTAGATTAGTGAACAAAGGTTGAAATAAGATGATTTTTCTGCAACCCTAATGGATGTAGCATTAGTTTGTCAGAGAAAATAGAATTACTAAGTTAATCAAGATGCCCCTAGGGTACAAGAAAACTTATAGCATATAGAATCAATTTGAACTTGAACAATTGCAATACCTCAAAAATTCACACGTACCAATGAAATGATTTTATATCTCCAATGCAAGTAGATTAGTGTCTTTATCAATTGGGTTAATAAATTCTCTTGTGTAAGAGATAGTTGTGTTACCTCTTTAGGGGTGTAAGCCTTTTTACTCCCTAGAGCAAACTAAATTAGCAAGGTAAATCTAGGAGGGTGTAAGTCTTTTTACTCCTCCTAGCAACCTTTGCAAAATAACTCATTCAATGAAAACAATGATAGATATTGGTTGAGGTTGTATGCCTTTATACTCCTTCAATATTTTAACAAATTAAACTTGTAATCAAGAAAGAAACAACACAAAGCATAAATTTAGTAGTCCAAGAGATAGCAAGATAAACACTTCATCACCAAGAATATTCCATCACAAAACCAAGAACAAATCATCCAAGAGATAACGCCTAACTCATTCTTCCAATAGACAAGTAGTAGCATCCATAAGACATTAAAGAGAGAGATAGTGCAAATTTCCCAAGTAGGGAAAAATTTCATCCAAACAATATGCAATTCTCAAGTGAGTTATGTTCAAAATGACAATGGGGTGACCTCTTTTTATAAGAAGTTACCTAAAACCCATTTGTCCACAATTCAAAATGTCAGCAAAAATTAGGAAGACCAACTTCCTCCTTTTTCCTTTACAACTTCAAAATTCAAATTTACAAAAAGAAAATCCCCTTTTAGGGGTGATGTCATGCCCTAAAGGGTGATGTTGGGGCACTAGGAGAGACGTTTTGGCCTAGGATGAAAATTGTCTGGCCTCCAAAGGCCATATATCTTGCCAATAAGTGTCATGTGCATGCCAAGTGTATTTTTGTCCATCAATCCAAGACACATCACCATCAAAACACCTTCAACCATCAAACCCTATCCTTCCAAGTGATGATGCCATGCCCCAAAAGAGAAATGTATGGCCTCCAAAGGAAAACGTTGGGGCTGGGAAGGATAGTGAGTCCTTTCCAATGGATAATCAAGTGCCTATAGAGGAAACATCCCTCATCCAAGCTGTCCCAAGGAGATGGGGCACATCATCCAACCTATGGGCTTCATGCCCCAAATGATGGTCCAAGGAACCTTGTGCCTCCATGTTCAAACTTTCACCAGTCAAGGACCTGCAAAGACAAACAAGTATGCCCTCCAAGGGTTCACAAGTCAAAATAGCATGCCAAGTAATCCATATATAATACAATAACCACCCTAACATGTGCATCAAATGCCTCCTTTTCAAAATAAACAAATGCTCAAAGAACTTATACAATTTTCCAAATTCAAATATGGGATGGGTGTCATAATGTCGTATTGGGTGAACCAATTCCTCAAGTAGGGGATGTTACCAAGGATAAACCTTTTTAATTCATGTAGTGAATGTGAGGTGGATGGGATTAGAATTATAAGTATTGGGTTTCATAACATAAAAGGGCTCATATTGTCTCATTTATGGGCACCTTTGTTGAGGGATAGCGACATCCTTTTCCTCTTTTTATCTTTTAAAACATATTTTTCCAAGCCATTTATTAGGCATTTATTTTGCATGTGTCACCAAGTTGAAGACAACAAGGGACACTAAAAATGAAATTCATAGCCCACATACACTCTACCTTGGTTTGAATGCCTTTCCAAGTTGAAAATAATAAGGGGCACTAAAAAGGAAATGCATAGCCCACAAATGCTATACCTTGGAAAGTGTTATTAATTAATTAGTTATGTATTTTATGGGTCCCTCACTTTTTTGATAAGCATTTCAATGCTCTTGGGATCCTTGGGCAATATTTTACGATGACCCTTCAAGGATACCCCATGGTAGCAACTCTTTCCTTTAGGGTGGCCACTTACTAGGAAACCATGACACTCACCAAGGTGAAATAGGGGAAAAAACATAATTTGCAATCAAATGGTTTCAAAATCAAGAATTGATCATTAGCAACATGTTCAAATGCTCCAAATATTAAAATGACACTTACCACGATACCGGACATGTTACCTAAGGAAGCAAAACATGTTTTTCTTTGTGTGCCAAGCTGGGTGTGGTGGATTCAGCTTCCATCAATCAGATGGTGATGTGTAGTATGATAGGGGCCCATGCCTGCTCATATGCCTCTTGGTACTCCATGTATGCAACCTGAGGGCCTAAAGAAATCATATCCTTAGTTATCCCTAGGAATGGGGGATACTAGGATGCTAACCATAGCAAGGATATTTCACCAATTTTGAACAGGGATAATCTTGTGAGAGGAGGAAACACTTATGCTCCTCTCTTAGGGTTTTACCAAGAAAGGCGTCCATTATCAAAAAAAGAAATTACCATGAACATTTGATAACCCAAAGATAAAATTGCATAAATTTCACTTACTTCACCAAGATAACATGATATAAAACCTTAATTGCATAAATTGTATCAAAAAAAGAGCAAAAACATCCAAAAAATGATCCTCCAAGAAAGACACATGAGTGTAGAAGAGAGAGATAGCCAAATAGGGGGAAAATTCCAGACTTAGTCTCTCACAAATGGCGAGAAGATGTGATGATAAAATGAAATTTCAAGTGGCTTTATTTATATGGATCCATCTTGACCTATTTATTGACTTTAAATTGTCAACAACAAAACATATGAGGGAGGACCCTTAAATTTTCCCTTACAATATACACAAATATTTTTTTACATGAAATAAAACCCTAGAAGGGTGATGTCATTCCCTAAGTGGGTGACGTATGCTCTCCAAGTGCAATGCCAAGCATGGGGAGGGAGACGTTGGGCTTCCAAAGGCCATGTTTCATGCCAAAGTGTCATGCCATGGTCTCCTCATGTGAAGCCACCTATGGAACTATCTCATCAATCGAACACTAGCCCTCCAAGGTGACATCAAGAGCTAAGAAGTGACGTCCTAGGCCTCTAAAGGTCAACGTACAAGTGGATAAGGGTGAAAAATCATCCTCTAGTGATGCCAAGGTGTCTCCAAAGGCAACATCCATGAGTCTTAAAGTGCAATGCTCATCACCAATGATTACCACATGCGAGGTCTAGTGTCCATCCTACAGGAAAGGTCTTGCAAAGATAAACAAGTACACCCTCCAAGGGTCCACAAGTCACAAGTATTATTCCATGTAAGCCACATTTAATACAAGAACCACCCAAGCATGTGCATCAGATCCCCCCTTTTCAAATTAAACAAATGCTCAAAGACCTTATAAGTTTTTCCAAATTTAGGTATGGGAGGGGTGTCATGGTGCCCTATTGGGTAAGCCAATCCCCAAGTCAAGGAATGTTTCCCAAGAAGACCTTATCTATATCATGTTATGAGTATGAGGTATATTGGGGGAAGACCTTTGGGCATCGGGTTCTTGACATATCAAGGGCTCACATTGTCTCAGTTATGGGTGCCTTTGTGGACGGTGTGTTGCATCCTTCGTATGCAATGCAACATTTTTCCAAGCCCTTTCCTTTAATTTATTATGGTATGAACATTGAGTGATCTGTGCAATGGAAAGTAAAGAGCACCACAATTCCACTTGAATTTAGGAAAACATTGAGTGTCATATGTAGTGGAAAGTAAAGGACATCGAAAATGCATTCCCCCATCAAGTAGGTCATTTATTAATTATGTGTTTAAAAAGGTCCTTCATTTTTATGGAGTAGTGTTTCATTGCTATCAGGACCTTAGGGAGAGAATCTAGAAGGATAATCTATGGATTTTAACTTTTTCCAGCCACAACACCTATGGGCCTTTAGCCCCTTATTCCCATGAAATGAGGTACACGCCCTTATTGGGGTCGGTTCACTCGAAAAACCAAAAGATGAGGAAACAGAGGGCAAGAAGTGTGGAAAGTGGTAAGTATGAGTAAGAAAAGATATGATGATGCAATCCTTTTCCTGAGGGTGGCCAACTTACTAGGAAACCATGTCAAACACCAAGGTGAAATAAGGAAAAAGGTAATTTACAAACAAAAATTTTATAATCAAGAAAGGACTATGTGCACCATGCTCAAATGATTCAAATATTAAAGTGACACTTACCACAAGACCAGAATTGTTACCTCATGAAGTAAGACCTCATGTATTCTGGGAGCTAAGATGGTGTAATGGACACTTCTATGTTATCGATGATGATGATAAACTTTGTTCAAATGGAGGGGCTCTACAGGCTGTGCTATGCATTGGGCTCTCGACACGCCATGTATGCTACCTGCGGGCCTCAAGACATCATATGCTTAGTTACCCCTATCCTAGGAGGTAATAGGGCCATTATGGGTAATAAAGATAAAAATAATATGAAAGGATAATCTTGAAGGGATGGTGGAACATAATTATTGGAGAGAATAATGAAATTAAAAAGTGTGATAGGGTTTTCCAAAATGTTCCATCATATCATAGAGAAGCATCCATTCCTTTGACTTGTCGATGATCCAACTTTATGCCAAAGGTTAGCTAATCTCTAGTCATTTTTACGACATCCAAATTTGACAAAGTATCCATGATGAAAATATTTTCATCTGATTCTTTGCATTCTTGGATTATTGGGATAAGATGTTTCCTAAAAATCTTCAACCATGGAGACCATGCCCAAGGTACAATATTTGCACATTCACATGTAAATGAGATTCTGTCATATATAATTCATAATCAATTTGAAAATATTTATGTAATCTTCCCAAGTCCACCATGAATTAAAGGCAATAAGGTAGACTTCTTTCTAAGGATGGTTCTCTTGAAATCCCCTGATCATAAATTTAGGAGATTCAACAAAATATTGGAATACATCTTGTTCGCTACAATTATTTACAATACTTGAGAGTATAAGCTCTTGGAATTCATGAGATTTTATTATAGTACAAAAACATTCAAAGCATAAATTTATGAGACAATCTGTACATCTTGGAATTGTCCTTCTCCTATTGAGCATTTTCACCGCTGTTATAATTACAAACATTTTGTAACCTTCCCTTGTGAGTAGTTCAACAATGCAATTCTCTTCCTGTCTTATACTATACATCAAAATCAAATCCTTCTAGCTAAATACTCCATCGCAGTAACCTGTTATTTCCTTGTTCTAACAATTTCTTATTCTACAAGATACTTTTCATATGCTTGAGATCAGTCCTAACAGTAAAATGAATAGGTTTTAGAAACATTCTCAACCTCTTAATCCCATTCTTTACTGCTAAAATTTATTTATGAGAGGATGTGTATTTTGATTCATGTTCTTTGAAATATCAAAAGGAATAAGCACATACATCTTCTCTTTGACTATGTTGTTGTAAAAGAATTGCAACCTATACCTCATTTGAAGCATTTGTTTCCAAAATATATGGTAGTTCTTGCTTAGGTAGAGCTAAAGTTGGAAAATTTTGGACTTTTTTCTTAATACTCTGAATAGCTTTGGTCATGTCTTTATTTAGTGCATGGTTCAAGTTTATTATTCAATCTCCTTTGGAGAATCTACCCATCTACTGCTTAATTTTTGAAGAATTTTCAAATATAATTCAAGCAACCTAAGAATCTCTACAGTTGAGTTTTAACCAGAATTTTAACTGGAAAATCTACAAGTGATTGCAAAACATGAGTTTGCAACTCAACCGATATTTTAACAATTATAAGTCCAAGAAATTCTATCTTGGTCTTAGCAAATTTAAGCCTGTTTTTTTATAATGCAATTCCATGCACATACACTATCTCAAAACATTATTCCAAATATATTTTATGTTCCTTAATGTCATAAGAACATACCAACAAATCGTCAATACATACAATGGGAAAATGAAAATGGCCAAAAAAATCTTCCTCGCATTTCTAAAATTTTGATGGTGCATTCTTTAACCAAAATGACATGACTCTCCATTGATATTTACCATGAGTAACTGCAACCCTATCTTGTATCTATCTTTAGGAGCAATGGCTATCTACGAAAATCCACTTTTAAGATCAAATTTACTAAACACATCACAATTAGTAATTTTGGAAAATAACATTTCTTTGGAAGGTAAGGAATACTTGATTGGAATAAAGGAAACCTTAAGAGGTATGTAATTTATTACCATTCTTGGATTTCCTCTTTTTTGTTCAGAGTGTTTATTTACATAAAATGTTGTTGAAGCCCAAGGGATTCTACTAGGGTCAATCGGTTTTCTTTTGAGAAACTCTGCAATATCCTTTTTACAATATTCTTCTTTTGTAGGTGACATGTGATTTGCAGAGGCCTTTTGAACAATTCCTACAAAGCCTTCTTTATAAGAGTGTTGAGCACACACTTATACTAAGAGGGGTAGGGGTGAATCAATATAAGACAATATTTTACTTACTTAAATTAAATCACCACAAAAAAACAATCACACATAAGATCTATCAACTATAGAACAAAGAACACAAGATTTACATGGAAACCCTTTCGGGAGAAAACAACAAAACTTCTATTTATAATTCTTCATAGGCACCAACCTACTATTACAAATATTTGTAGGCACCAACCTACTAGAGACACAAATTCCCATTGATACAAATCCTTGTAGGCACCAACCTACTGTTATGAATTTGTTAAGAACCAAATACTTGCATACAGAAACACCACAAATATTTAGAGAACAATATAGAAGAAACCACACTTTATTATAAGAAAAACCTTGAGGTAAGGAAACACCATACAATGGATCCTATTATGGAAGGGATCCTCTCATGTCCACTTGCCTCTTTGAGGGGGAAACCTCCTAATGAGATACACACTCCAAATACAATACTTCTCAACTTATCTCATTACATTGCTTGAACCGCTTTATATAGTGCTACCACCCACCTATGAACATTATAGAGGAGGAACCTTCTAAGAAGTCCTCTTACATTTATTATATCTAACTACCATAGTGGGCCTTATTTAATACTATAGTGGACCTAGTCCACCTTACATTGAATGATTTCCACTATTATCAATATGGGCCCTTTGCCCCCCCCCCCCCCCAACTACCTCTCTAGCTACCTAACATTCCATCTCCCTTATGAAAGAATTGTCCTCAATTCTTTTTATGAGAGTGTACAACCATATACCAGGGTCCCATGGATAAGCATGGACTATAGTGTTAAAGTATACTAGAGAACCAGGGTCCCATGGAGAATTGCAAGCCACCATGCTAAAGTAGTCCAATTACAATTTTAAACTAGGGTCCCATGTCCAAGTACTCATGTGAACTCCAAGCGGAAGATATTTGAACCCAGTAACCAATTGAAAATGATGCTCCAAAGATTGACACCTATCATGTGGATCTAAATAAGAAGATCCATCTACATAGTGGGAAAATGTTGTAGCTGAATATGGAAGGAATAGTACCATTGTAGAATATCCAGGATGGACATTGGTAATCATATTTGGAACCTAATTTGTTACATTGATGTTCTCTACAAAAGGTGGAGTAGGAACATAAAATAAAATATGAAAGTGGTTGTCATCCCATAAATGACAACTATCCATATATCGGCCTCAAGATCATACCAAGAATATACTTCTTGATTTATTCATTCCCAATGTATGGCATAATATATCTTTCCTGCATTCTAGCCAAGGAATCTTGAATACTACGAAAACTATCCCTGAGGCCATCTACAAAGTCATGTAATGTGTCATGCATTTGGGCTTTGAATGCTTCAATCATCTGTAGAATTTCCTCGAGGGTTTGAGAGTGAACATCCATTGGAAAAACCACATAAAATATACCAAAAGAAAGCTCTAGAAATTCTCTATCCAATGGGTCTGATCTGGTAGCAAATTGAGCACCCTGTGAAAAATTATGCACTCTGCAGTTCCACCGCTGTCACGAAAACCCCCCAATATGGTTGATTTAAAATCAACTATATATTCACTTCCGTAATTCCGATTCAAATGATTTGTTGTTTGAATTTCGATAAAATTGTGAAAGAAACTCATATCTATATTTTTCTGGGAAAATTATTCCCCAGGTGCTACATAAATTAGAAAAAATCTCGCGGTCGTCCACGAAAGAAACCCTGAAAAATAACATATTTTAAAATGCCAATAACTTTACTTCCCAGACTCCATTTCAGACAATTTTTTTATTGGGCGTTTCTCTAAGAGAAAATAAGATCTACAATCTATTATCACTGAGATTCACCCTCAGATTGCAAGAGGATAATCCTAGTATGCATCAAAATGTTTATGGAGGTTGGTTTATGAGTGGAGGTCAAATGGACAAAACTCAGTACAAGAATGTTTTAACATAGAAAATGGACAAAAAATGCATAGGGAAATGAGGTCCTCATTAATTTCATTCAGTGGTTTAGGATTAAAAGTGAGCAGAGGGAAGATTTAGTGAGAGAGGTGGACAAGTCTGCCATGAGCATCCGACCTTCAAGCAGCTTGGTGAAGAAAAAATCAGGCACAAGAGCACTCTTGAACTCAAGTTTCAGACATTGAAATATGTCATAGCAACATAATAATCAAACCTACATTATCATACGACTAAAACAACTCATTAGGATCCTCCATGCACGAGCATTTCATCATAAGGGGAAATAAAATAACAAAAGGAAAGTACTGGAATAGGTCACAATAACATTGTAATCAAACCTACATTACAATACATCTACAACCCTCAACTGGATCCTCCATGCCTGAGTGTTTCAACACAGTTTACACAAGAAGATGAAAGGAGTTGACTTATATTAATGCAAAAATCTCAAGTATCATACAAAACTAGAGAACATCTCTGTTAAATATTACAAAATAGGGATATTTGCTCAACCATTTGATGACCATAAAAAAATATTGAACTGATCTTTTTATACTCAGATCGGCCCACAACATCCAGGAGTGTGATCTAGCAATCCCATTCAAATATTTGCGTCTGTGAAACCTTCTGTTAGATTGTGCATGTTTCCTCTTTTCATACGCAAACCAGGTTCAGTATGGACCTGCAGGAAAAAATCATCCATTGTTGTACCTTGGGATGACAACTTTGCCCCCTTAGCCATAATTTCCATGCTTTCCATTTATGGATTGAGATGAGGTTTTAGCTACCAGTCCTTGCTTCATTAACTAGATCTTCATCGGGATTGGAGTGTGGTTGGACAACTAGCAGAATACCACCTGTCGAAACTAGATTGGGCATTGAATACACAGGTGGCCGCAAAATTCAATCCTTGTTCATTGGCTAAATCCTCCTCAGGATCGGGATGTGATTTGACTATTAAGGGGAGACCACGTGATGTTGTATAAGAGAATGCAATTTCAGGGACGTCGAAATCGGTCTGAACCCACACCGCTTTTGAGCCCGAAATGCATCGCCTCTTGCCACGCAGCCACCCCAAAAAACCACGGTTTGGATTTCGGCCTGTCCTTCGGATTTTAATTTCCATGCATGTTTCGGACCCGAAATGATTTGAGGCCATTGATCTGTAAGAGGCCTAATATTTGGGCACTCCGAATACTTTAGCTCCCCCACCAAATCTTGTATTTCCTTCCATCATTGGAGTCCTTCCAACTGGGCTTAGAGATGGAGCTACTTTGAACTGCACAAGGAGGATACTTGTTGTTGAAAAATGCACTTTCTCGCTCGTCTGTGCCCACAACTGTCAACTGTGACCTTGGAAAAATTCATGTGATAACATTGGCTCCACAGGGGATGGCATGCTCCCTGTGAGCTACCAAGAACGCACAGTTATAGTGCCTTAGCATTTTGGGTCATGGATTCACTTATTAATACCGAAAAGAAAAAGAAAGTGATAATTACTATGGTGGAAAGTCAAGCATGGATTAAACAAAATATTTCTTCAGAAAGTGCCCATTGATAGGGCCAACAAAAATTTTGGAATCCTCCAAGATCTGCAACTTATAGGTGTTATTTGAAAATACTTCAGAAATATTGAAGGGACCAATCCATAAGGCTTCTAATTTACCATGTTTTCCTTTGTCTTTCTTGGGGGCATCCCACTTGAGCACCAGATCCCCCAGCTGAAAATTTTCCTTCCTCGCCCTCTTGTCAAAGGCTCGTTTTATTTTCTGCTGATGATCCTGAGCTTTATCAAGCAACTAGTCCCTGGCCTGCTGTATTTCTACCAGTTGTTGTATCCTACTGACCATATCATCAGGTTCTCCTTGGTATTCCTAGAGGAATTTTTCCATAGGAAAGGCAAGATGAGTAGGAAAAATATCCTCAACCCCATATACAAAATGAAAAGGGGAAATTCCAAGTGACCTTTTGGTTGTAACTCTGTCATCTCATAATGCAAATTCCAGCTTTGAGTCCCAGGCTTTCTTGTTGTTTTCTAACAATTTTTTGATGATCTTTATGAGGCTCTTGTTAGAGGACTTTGCTAAAACATTTCCCTGAGGGTAGTAAGGAGTAGAATGGATTAATGTAATCCCATACAGTTCACAGAACTTGATCATTGGTTCAACTTTGAAGGAGGCATTATTGTTTATAACAATCCTTCTTGGACAACCAAATCTGACCATGATATCTTCAAGGAAATTAATGATTTCCTTGTGGGAGGCACTCCTTGTAGGGATGGCTTCTATCCATTTGGGGAAATAATCAGTGGCATTCAAAATACACATCTGATGACCACTTGAGGCTAGGTGGATTTCACCAATGAAGTCAAGACCCCACTGTTGAAAAGGTTCAACAACCAGTACATGTTTCAAAGGAAAAGATTTGAGTTGCTTCTGTCTAGAAAACTTTTGGCATTTGACACAAGCTGTAATATTCACAAAAACATTAGTAAAATGGTTGGGCCAGAAATACCCAGTTCTGAGGATTTTATAAGCTATGGTCCTCCAAAAATGATGTCCTCCACATAATATGTCATGAAAATCAGACATAGCTCTTTGGGACTCTTGTGGGTCCATACATCTTAGTAGAACTCCCAGAGGATCCTTACAGTAAAAAACCTGATCAATGAGACAATATTTGATTTCTTTGAATTTCAAAGCTCTTACCTTGTTTTTGTCCAAACCATCAGGAGGATTCAACTTCTATAGAAAATATATGATGTCTTTATACCAGATGCATTCTGCCAAGTTGAGGCTGACATGAGAGTCTTTATCAACAATCTCAGCTTGTTGATTTTCTAAGTTTATGTTCATGAAATTAACCCCTAAATCCTTGCAGTTTTATTCAGCCAGTAGCCTGGCTTAACCTTTGCCTTTTACCAATTTAATGGGCTTCATTTCAAGGTCAAATTCCATAATTTTAACAATCCATTTTCTTCTCTTCCCATCTATATAAGGCTAGATCAATATCTCTTTTATTGAGACTAAGGGAACATATGAAACAATCTTTGAATGAAGGAAATATATTCTGAAAGCCTTGAGGGCTTTGACCAAAGCATATGCCTGCTTCTCCATGATATCATATCTCATTTCTGCATCCCTCAATGCCCTGCCCAAAAAAGAAATAGGATTCTCTAACCCCCCTGTATTTTTCTGTAGCAAAACAACAACCAATGTGTCAAATAAGCCAAAAAATATATCAAAAAATCCTTAGAATAGTCAGGGATGATGAGCACAGGTGCTTTGGTCAAATATTTTTTGATTTTGTTAAAAGAATCTTGAGCTTCAAAAATCCATTTCACCTCATTTCCCTTTCTAAGCATGGTTGTAATGTGCTTAACCAACTCAACACAATTAGAAATGAATCTTCTCAGAAAATTGATTTTACTGAAGAAAGACTGAACCTCTTTCTTGGATCTGGAAAGAGACAAGGCCTAGATGGCCTCTACTCTACTTGGATCAATTCTTACCCCTTCCGCTAACACAATATTCCCCAATAATTTTCCCCCTTTCATAGCAAAAAAAGATTTCTTAGGATTGAGGGAGAGACCAAACCTTCTGCACTTCAAGAAAACCTTCTTCAAATGATGACAATGCTCTTCATCAGATTTTGAGAACATTGTAATGTCATCCAGATAGATAAATACAAATTTTTCTTTCTCCCCAATGAAGGCAATGCCCATGGCTCGCTGGAAGGTGCTCATGCATTCATCAATCCAAAAGGAATTTTAACATACATGAATGTACCCCAAGGAGTAGTGAAGTTTGTCTTTTCTCTATCTTCAGGAAGGACATAGATCTGATTGTATCCATAGAAGCCATCAATCATAGACATCCTATATAAACCAATCACTCTTTGCAAAATGTTCTCCATCTTTGACAAGGGATAGTTATCATTTTTGGAGCTCCTGTTCAAATTCCTGAAGTCTACACATAATCTGATTTCCCCATTTTTCTTCCTCACAGGCACCAAGTTAGCCACCCATTCTGAATATCTCAAGGGGATGATGATCTGGGCATCCAACAACTTCTTCACTTCCTTTTCCATAATAGGAAACAACATGAGAGTTATCTGTCTGAGTTTCTGCCTGAAAGGTTTGGCCTCTTGTTTCAAAGGGATTTTGTGTTCCATGATGTTTGTGTCACATGTCCTTAAATCTTCATATTTCCAAGAAAACACATCAACAAACTCCTTCAAAATCTTGACATACTCAACCCTTTTTTCCTATGATAAGCTACTAGACAATTTAACATATTTTGGATCTTCTCCTAATCCTAACTTGCATTCAGTCACATCAACATCTTCAGTTGAACCTTTAACCTTTACAACAACATCATTTCTGTCAAACAATCTCTCCAAGGGGACAAGTCCCTTTGGAATATGGTTACTTGGCAAATGAACAATATGATGGTCAACAATTTTATTCAGAAAAATATCATCATGGGGGTTTTCTTCAGTATCCTGATCCTAATCAATATGCAAATCAAAAAATTCATCCACAGTCTCAAGAAATATTTTTATATCAAGATCATCCTAAAAAACCTTCCAATGTTTGACATTGTCAGGTACATAGGGTCTATACTTTACTTCCACATCATACTTGAGTTTGGGGGGCGAAGGAACCCTGGACTTACTTGCCGAAACAACCAAGGAATCTGCCATAATGTTCTCCTCTCTTGGAGAAAATGAGATATTAAAAGCCAAGAAGAAACTGTCAATAAGATCCCAGACTTCATTTCTGTAGGCCCTTAACCTGGGGTGCTTAGCCTGATACCGATTTATGAATTGATGAACAATCAACTCAACATCTCCAAATACTACTAGCTCCTCAATCTTCATGTCTTTGGAAACTCTCAAACCCAAAACAAGAGCCTCATATTCTGCTACATTGTTTTTTGTTTCAAATTCAAGCTTATAAGAGAGAGCTATGGTCTCTTGGTTAGGGGAAATGAAAACTACCCTAGCATCGACACTTACCCTAGAAAAGACTCCATAAAAAAACATTTTCCAAATAGAGGTATTGGGAGGAGGGTCTTCACAAGAGGTGATGGGATGATTTCTTATTTCAATAGGTGTTTGAGGAGAATCAATGAGTTGTAGCATACTGGTTCCTAAATTAGTATCAACTACAAAAATGGGGTGCTTGGTAGGGTTTGCTTCATCACTGATAATGTAAGTAAGTTGTTCTTCCCTATAAAGCCTTCTATGTTCTCCCCCAAACATAGGAATGGTGGCATATGAAAGATCCATCTGTAAAGTTATGCCTAATTTTTTGATCCAAGATCTAGACAAGAGAATCCCAAACTTAGGGGGAACATCAACCACCACAACATCCATGACCACGCTTTTCATTGGAAACTGGAATAAGGAAGTAACGAGGTCTTTGATAACCCTGAGGAACTTAACCTTCTTGGAATCAAATGAGTAGAGGTCATGGTAGGTTTTTGTAACCTCCAACCCAAGCTCATCCATGACAGTCTTAGGCATGAGATTGTGAGATGCCCCTGAATCCATCAAGCAGTCGTGTAACACTTTATCATGAATGTTGAATGAGGTATATAAAGGAGGGTAGGAGTCATCCATATCCTCTACCAAAGGTTCCAGTATGACAACAAGATTTTCATCTTGGAGGTTGACTGAACCTGTGGAATGAGATGAAGGTCCCGACTGTAGTACTTTGGAGAGGTACCTTTTGAAATCGTCATTTTTAACTAGCTCCAAGAAAGGTACAAGAATTTTAAGCTTTTGAATCTCATTCTCAAAGCTAAAAGAGGCCAGAGGCTTCAAAATATCCTTCACTTATGGGATAGGGCTCTTAACCACTGCTTGGGGGTTTTGTGCCTCTTTTTCTTTGCATCTAGATGCCACACTCTTAGCAGGATTCTTTTCTCTAATAGGATGATCAGGGGTGTCAAGATTTCCTTTCTTCTTGTTGGACCTGAGGTTGTATCTATTTGTATTTCCATCGGTCCCTTCCCCTTTGCTCAACTCATTTAGTTGGATATCTATGAGGAACTCTTCATATGTAGATTGGGTTAGATGCGATGATGAAGAGGTGTCACCAAGACAATGGATTTAAGGATAAATTTCTTCTTCCTCTCCTTCTTCATCAATAACCAGGGTATTTTGTAGAGGGGATTTGATTTTTTGATCACCCCTATCCCTATTTCTTTGATCTCTCTGGATGATCTGAGGGGAATTATTTGGTATTCTGAAATTACCCTTGTTATCAGTATTCTGGGTGTTCATATAGCTCTGCTTTCCCTCAAATTTCAATTTCTCCATTTCTGCAGAAAGTGATTTTACCATTTTTGTCAACTCATCCACTTGAGGGTGGACAACAAAGGAACCAAAGGTTGAAGCTTCAGACCTACATTTTCTTCGGTCTCTAACAGCTTTACTCCTAAGTTTGTCAACTGCCAATATATTGGACTATACTTCAAGGGTTGCATCTTGCATATGAGCCAATGAAGTAGATCTTCTTTCTTTCAATAGGAGGAAAAACTTAGGGTCAAAAGCACTAGCATAAGTAATATTGGCAGAAGTTTCTGTAGGCTTAATTTAAGTGGGAATATTATTGTACATCTTATTAAATCTCTTTGAGAAGTTTGAAACAGATTCCCCCTCCTCTCTTAAGTGACCCAAACTTTGTAATATAATAAAGGAAATATTTTTTTTCCCCCAAATGTCTCAATCATGAGTCATCAAGAGATTAAATCCCATCAATAGATCCGGGATTCAAGCCGCTAAACCATTTTTTAGCCTCACCATCAAGGCTCTGTACAAAAACTCTCATCCAGACATCTTCATTTTCAATATTAAGATTGTCTGCATAACTGTAAAAATATGAAGGTGTTCTTTTGCAATTATGTCTTCCTCCTCTGTAAACTTGGGCATGTACTTGAGGTAATCTCCAATTGGGAGGGAATTCATAGGATGAGTTAAAACAAGAGGGGCATACCTAGCAACCACTATGGCATCCATTCTATTTCTAGGAGGATTAACACTTTCCATTGGGATTTGAACTGTAGGAGAACAAGGGGGAGATGGAGTTTGGGTAGGTAGGACTGCAATTGTGTTTCTAGGAGAAAGAGGAAATGACTGAGTGTTGGAGGAGAATGATATGGGGTTCAAAGGAAAAGAAGTTTCCCCCTCTTTTGATACGACAACTTCAATAGGAGGAGTAGGAAAACCCAAAGTGGGAAAATTTTCTAAGCTCCTGGGTCTAAATCACTTTACAATATTAGGGGAAATAAGGGTGTCAAAACTTTCTCCTTCTAAATGAAGACTAGAAGGGGGTAATTCAAAAGGGAAAATTCCAAAATTTAAAATTCTGGAAACTCCAACAGATGGTATAAAAGGATAATTAGATGCAGTTACTGGATTTTTAAAAGAAGAATCATGTAAATTACCAGAATCACCTAGTACAACAGTTGAATTCCCTTCTTGAGAGGTCTTTCCTTTATTGATAATATTTTCTGGTTCAGCTTCATGTGTTTCCAGAGGTAGCTGTGGAGTAGATCTCGTGTGTCTGTCTTTGGGAGCCACAACTGAAACAATGGAGTTGCCAGGTGCAAGTTGCAATCTTCAAGGTACTAATTTCTGATGCACCTTCATAATCAAAATTTCTTTGTTGTTCAATCCTAGGGAAATGTATTCAATTCATTCCCCAAAAATGACACCAATAATGTTATCACTGAGAGTCACCCTCAGATTGCAATAGGATAAGCCTAGTACCCATAAAAATGTTTGTGGAGGTTGGTTTATGAGTGGAGGTCAAATGGACAAAAATCAATACAAGAAAGTTTTAACACATAAACTTGACAAGCAATGCATAGGGAAATGAGGTCCTCATTAAATTCAGTCATTGGTTTAAGATTAAAAGTGAGCAGAGGAAAGACTTAGTGAGAGAGGTGGACAAATATGCCATGAGCATCCGACCTTCAAGCAACTTGGTGAAGAAAAAATCACGCACAAGAGCACTCTTGAACTCAAGTTTCAGACA
Organism: Picea engelmannii; assembly: GCA_009831015.1. Taxonomy (NCBI): domain Eukaryota; kingdom Viridiplantae; phylum Streptophyta; class Pinopsida; order Pinales; family Pinaceae; genus Picea; species Picea engelmannii. The sequence goes on from ML781730.1 coordinate 638,794, forward strand.
CTGAAATATGTCACAGCAACATAATAATCAAACCTACATTATCATACGACTACAACAATTCATCTAGATCCTCCATGTGCAAGCATTTCAACATAAGGGGAAATAAGATAACAAAGGGAAAGTGCTGGAACATGTCACAACAACATTGTAATCAAACCTACATTACAATACAACTACAACCCTCGACTGGATCCTCCATGACCGAGTGTTTCAATACATTTTACACAAGAATATGCAAGGAGATTACTTCTATTAATGCTAAAGTCTAAAGTATCATACAAAACCAAAGAATAACTCTGTTAAATATTACAAAATAGGGAGCTCTGCTCAACCATTTGATGACCATAACAAAATATTGATCTGATCTATTTATACTCAGATCAGCCCACAACTTCCAGGAGTGTGATCTGGCAATCCTATTCAAAGCTTTGCGTCTGTGTAGCCTTATGCCAGATTGTGCATGTTTCCTCTTGTCAAACGCAAACTAGGTTCAACATGGACCTGCAGGAAAAAACCGTCCCTTGTTGTACCTCAGGCTGACAATTCTGTCCCCTTAGCCATAATTTCCATGCTTTCCATTTATGGACTGAGATGAGGTTTCAACTACCAGTCCTTGCTTCATTAACTAGATCTTCATCGGGATTGGAGCATGGATAGACGACTAGTGGAAGACCACCTGTCACAACTGGATTGGACGCTAAATAAGTAGGTGGCCACAAAAGTCAATCCTCGTTCATTGGCTGAACCCTCCTCGGGATCGGGATGTGATTTGACTATTGAGGGGAGACCACATGCTGTTGTTTGATATGGCATTGTATAAGAGCATGTGATTTCGGGGCTGTCGAAAGAGGTTTGGACCCACACCGCTTTCGGGCCCAAAATGCATCGCCTCTCACCACATGATTTCAGATCCTCTCTTGTTCACTTGCCTCTTTAAGGGGGAAAACTCCTAGTGAGCTAAATTCTCCAAATACAATACTTCTCAACTTCTCTTATTACATTGCTTGAACCCCTTTATATAGTGCTACCACCCACCTATGAACATTCTAGAGGAGAAACCTTTTAGAAGTGGAACCTTCTAAGAAACTTCCTCTTACATTTATTATATCTAAATACCATAGTGGGCCTTATTTAATACTATAGTGGACCTAGTCCACCTTACATTGAATGATCTCCACTATTATCACTATGGGCCCTTTAGGCCCCCCAACTACCTCTTTATCTACCTAAAAAAATCTTTGTAGGTACCAACCTACTAAAGACACCAATCCCCACCACTAAGCACCAACTTAGCAAGAGATACCAATATGTTCATTTGAGTAGCACCAACCCCCAATTACAATTCTCTTTCTTGAATATCACTTCTTCAAATAATCATTTGTATTTCCTTCACCGTTCTACTCGCACCTTCTTCACATTACACATTTATTCTTGAAAGGATTCTCTTTATATAGTATGCCATTAAGTTTTTTCTCACTCGTACTTCCCTCCAATTCTTTTTGAATTTATATATATTGGAGACCCTTCATGGAGAGTTGTGTCTATTTGAAAAGACACGTCGACCGTTAATTAAATAATTAATTTTTTTTATGATCCCAAATCCGCCTTATCTCCTAGAATCAAGGAATGAGTTCTATTCCTCCTAGAAAATAGGAATTTACCTAAGATGCAAGTGGAATTTACTAATGATCTCGTGGTTTTGGAAACCCTTGGTGTTTTCCCACGGTATCACATATAGGAGAGAGATAATTATGCATGTACCAAACATAATCAACATCATCATGCTTAGTCATGAACATGTGGGTTAACCCTCTATACATATGTTTATTAAAATAATAAATATATGTTGATTCAATCCAACGCATGGTTAACTCATGTATATCACAACTAATGTATTTTTTCCTTTAATAACAATGACAATATTTCTAACAATATCCCCATTTCTCATGGATGATGATTCGACAACGAAACACATAGTCCACCAAGCATATAAGGAATTATGCCCCTTGCTGTAACACTCCCATTGTCTGCAAGTCTCACCCTTTGATATCAATGACAAATATGATCCCCCTAAACGTGTGCTTCTACTTAAGAACTTAGTGACTAGATGAGATGGATATTACTCCCAATTGTTGTCTGATATATTCAAATGTCTATTTGGGAAGGGGTTTTGTGAAAATATCCGCAATCTGTTCTTTGGTGGCAATATATTCCAATTTGACAGTTTGTTTTGCTACTTGTTCTCTTAAGAAGTGATACTTGATTGGATTATGCTTTGTTCTTGAGTGCATAACATGATTCTTTGAAATATTTATTTCACTTGTGTTGTCAGAAAGTATTGAGATTGGATGATCATATTCTACCTTAATATCTCTCAATGTTTTCTTCATCCAAATAACTTGTGTGCAACATGATGCTGCTACTATATACTCAACCTTTGTCGTGGATAGAGAAATTGAAGGTTGTTTTTTTCTCATCCAGGACACTAGACTGTTTTTTTGCCTTAGTTACCCCTAGCTTGGGGGGTAACACACTGATTGCACATTCGTTTCTTTTGGTGCAACTCCTACTGATTGTAGAATGTATGACCTTGATGTCGTCACATATAATAGGCTTCCAATCATTGACCTGTACAATTTTTTATTTTCTTCTAAAAATTCATCATCTTTTCTCAATTTACAACCTATGACCATGGGTGTGTTGATTGGTGCACACTATTCCATTATGAATTTCTTCAACATTTCCTTGATATACTTGATTTTTGAAATGAATATGCCTTTGTTGAATTAAGAAATCTATAAACCAAGAAAGAATGATAATTCACCAAGCATAGACATATAAAATTTCCTTTTCATTTCCTTTGCAAACTCTTGTCACATTTTGTTTATACTGCCTACAAAAATGATGTCATCTACATAAACCACAACAATTAATTGATTTTAATTTTCTGTCTTGATGTAGAGATTGTTTTCCACAATTCATCTTTTGAAGCCTTGTTGTTGTAGATATTTATCAAGTCTTGAATACTAAGCTTTGGGGGTTTGCTTTAGCCCATAAAATGTTTTCTTCAATTTGCACACATTATCCTTAAATTTTGATAATAAGAACCCTTGTGGTTGTTCAATGTATACTTCTTCCTCTAGATTTCCATTCAGAATATATACATTATTTGAGGTTCTATTTGCATTTTGCACTAATCTTTCATAGCTTTCCTTCCTTATCTCACATCCTTGAGAATGAAATGTGAGAGTGTTTCCTTGATCACACATTTGACTAACACTGATAAGATTATGTTTCAAACCTTCAACATACAAGGCATTCTCTAACTTAGCCATTCCATTATCAAGACTAATAATACATGCTCCAGTTGTTCTTGCAGTAGTATTGTTTCCAAATGTTACACTACCTTCGTTTACTTCCTTGAAAATGAGAAACTTAGGTTGGTCCCCTATCAACATGTGGATTGAACATACACTTTCAATGTACCATTGATTTCCTTTATTTTGGCCATGAAGTGAAATTTGTACAAGCTAGATTTCTCCCTCTTATGCTTTTCTTGCTCCTGCTTATTTTTCCAAAATTTTGTATATTATTTCTTTTGTTTGGAAAGGGTATCTTGTTCCATGTTTTGTCTAGGAGATTCTACAATTCCACTTCTACAAAAACATTTCATGTGCCCATAGTTGTTGCACTTATAACATACAAAATTATAATCAAATAAAGGGGAAAATGAATTATAGTTTCTATTTGAGAACCCATAAGTACTTATGTCTTTGTTCCACACATAATTATTGCATGTTCTACAATATAGTGCTTTATGACCAAAGTGATTGCAATAAAAAAAATAACCAAAGAAAGAGTTTTGGTACCGAGTTGTGCGACGCCACCTTGGTGGAAAATATCTTTTGAATTCATCCTTATTTTCCTTGTGAGGAAGGTTAGGTTTCAATGGGACATCATTCTCTTTCTTCTTGTTGCCTCATTTTTTATAGAGCTTTTGAGAACATCAACATAGATTTTAGTTTTTTCTTCATTCACCTTATTTGGTAGCTTGGTAGCCTTAGAGTTTGAATTTTCTTTAGAAGTCTTATGATTCTTATCATAGCCAAGACTAGTCTTAATGAATGGAGACCTTTGGAAAATATGATATAATTTAAGATTTCTATGCTCTTTTCAAACTTTAAGCTTCTATTCAAGTGAGGAATTGACTTCTCCAATTCCTTTTGTAACGAAACAATTTCATGTTCTAACTTTTCACATATTTCTTCCTTTTCTTTTAGCTGGCTTCTCACCATTTCTTCCGTCATTTTTGCCTCTTCTAGTTGAATCTTTAGGCTAATAATAGTCTTTTTTGTTTCTTAAAAAAATTGTGATGTTTTCACTTTTGAATCTTAATCATTCTCTTCATATTTATACAACTAATCATTTTTCTTCAAATTCTTTTTCGTAAACTTATATATTTCATTTAAGGAACAAATAAGCTCTTCTTCAAGATCCACTTCTCCATTCGTTTCAACATTTTCCTCTTTTTCTGAATCCATCATTTCTTTCCCTTTGTCTTCATTATTCAAGACATCAATCTTTGCTTCTTCACTATCACTACTGTAAATGCTTTCACTTCTCTCTTCAAAAAAATCACTAACCCCTTTTGAGTAGATACTCTTCTTTTGCTTATAAGAGTTCTTTTGCTTTTCATGCTTGTCTTGTTTGTGTTTCTTTTTGTGTTGATGACTTTTGCTCCCTTTCTTTACGTTATGGTCTTCTTCATAATCACTAATTTAATCCTTTGCATATGAATACTTAGCCACAAAATGTCCTACTTTCCCACACCTAAATAATTTAAAGGGAAACTTACCTTTGTATTTGCCAAATCGCTTTTTGAGTTTTCTCAAAAAATGTGCTTCCTCTGTGTTTGATTCACATCTAGAACAATCACTTGATTTTTGTTCTCCATTCTTCGTCTTATTTGATGCTTTGAAAGATGTTTCTTTCTTTGATGGCCTTTATTTTTTTTCAGTCCTCATTTCATATGCAGTGAAAATCCCATGCAATTCATCCATTGTCAATTTATCAAGATCCTTCATTTCTTCAATAGAGGAAACTTTGACATCAAATCTTAAGGGGAGTGACATTAAAAACTTTTGTACAATCATCGGTTCTTCAACCTTTTCACCAAGTCATATGATGGCGTTGAAACTTTTATCCACGTGGAGGAGATAGGTTGCAACATTTTCTTCATCTTTAATTTTCAAACTCTCAAACTGTCTTCTATGAGTTTGAAGCTTTGCCTTCTTAACATTTTCATCGTCTTTGTAGATATTTTGAAGCTTGTCCTAAATTTGTTTTTTGATTCACAATTGTTACCCATTATGTTCGTCATCCCTATGACCATTAATGATGTAAACCTATTTGTTGCCTTCAGAGGGGTCATTGGCCTGAATTCTTGAAGAAAGAAGGGAGAATAACTTTCCCTGAGAGAAGAAGTTGTATTTTCCTTTGTAAAAAACCTATTAAGAAGGATTTTTGCAGGCTTCTCTATAGGCAGGGTGTGGAAATGCCTGATTTCTGCAGGCTGCACCATAGCTAGATTGTGGAGTTTCCGCAGGTTGCTCTATAGGTGAGGTATGACAACCTTCGTACATGGGAAAAACGAGCATCTTCTCGATGCTTTTAGAAGGAGAAGCTTCTATGGTGAGGTGGCCTCCAAACGGTTTGGATCTTACTCACTTTCATGATTTAGTGGGATCATCCTAACCTCCTCACCTTATCCTCTTTAGCTTATAAAAGGAGAGGAGCTCTCATGGAGAAAGTTAGTTGAATTGATTTGGATTAAGCTTAATTGCTTTGGCTTGAGATAGTTAGCTTGGTTAGATGGACTTTGAAATTTGCTTTGTCAAGATAGATTGTGAGTAGCTATTAGATCTATGATCTCAGAATCCATGGAGTAGAAGTATGTGGAAAGTAAGGAACTTTTGGAAGGAACCTAACAACATCAAGGCATCTGGTTGTATATTTCTTCCACATTATTTAATATAGATATAATTTTCTTTCTTATATGAATGTTATTTGTCCATATTGTATGATTCCTTGATCACGTACATAGTTTCATATCAAATACTCTATTGTTCTTGTCTTCATTGGCTTGTGCTTATTTGTAGATATTTCTCATAAACCTCGTGATTGAGCTTGGATTGCATTGGCAAAGTCAGATCTTCGATATTTAAAAGGTATGTCCTTGATCCATTTCTCATTTGATAATTTAAATCTAAGGAAAGAGTAGTGTATTGTCTTGTTTTGTTCTATTTTCGTAGTGAAGCTAGGGGGATTGATTTGTGTCTGCACTTAACAATGAGCTCGATAACAAAATTGGCGACCATACTAGGGAACATATTGTTTTCCTAGTTTGTCTTGCTTTCCTGCTTTGATTTCCTAGGTTCTGTTTTCTAATTCACTGGGAGATCTAAATTGACGCTTTGATTGTTTAAGTTCACTAGAAAAACCTTCTTATTTTTTATTTTTTCGTTTTTACTTTAATTTCCACACCCTGCTTTGAGGGATAGTGTGACGGCTTAGGATTTTTGCACCCTACTTGTTTAGACCAATGCAGATATTTTTCACCCTACCCATTTTTGGCCTACGATGATCAAGGATTTACGCAATGTGTCAGTCTTCCACCTGCGGAAATTGTGAAAAAAAATGTTTTTTGGTGGTTTTCCCTGCCCAGATCTGTGATATGGTTTTGGGGTGATTTTTTGGGTCTGATTATAGTCTGTTTGAAAAAAATTGAATCTTCTTTCAACCATATTTACCTTATTTTTGATTTGTTTTTTTTTGAAAGATTTGATCTCTTCCTTTGAGTGTCTTTCTGTTACAAGTCATTGTTTTTCTTTAGAATTGTTTAGTGAAAGATTACTTCTTTTTCTGAATAAATCGTGTTAAAAGAGAAACTTAGTTTGGGTTGCTTTTGTTTTGAGGAAAATCGCTCTTGATTTTAGTGTCTCTTTGAAACAAAAGTTTTAATTTTCTTGCTTTGCATTAGTCTGGGGGTTCTTTGCATTCGAAGTAGTGAAATTGCATGATTTTTGGCATTTTTTGGTCTTGAATTCTGAATCGTGTATTGGTGTACAATCTATTTGGCTCATTTCTTGAGAATCTTGATATTGATGAGTTTAGTAAATTTTGGGACATTGTGCATATGGGAATGATAAATGTTTTCTCCTTCTCGTAGCATATCTTTCATCGAAATGAAAAGATTGCATCTTCATCTCTTTGCATAACTTTTGAGTCGGTCAAAACACCATATTGTCCACGCCATTTTTCCTTTCGAGTAACAACAACCTTAAAAATAAAGCACTTATAGAAATTGATTAGAATTTTTTATATTTTCTGGTAGCAAAACTACATTAGATTAGTTGTAGGGCTTTGGAATAGGTGTGAAAGATAACTTCCCAAAGGTGCAAACAAACATAGAATATTGAGTTAGGGAGCGATAAATCCACTTAGTACATTTTGTCCTAGGAATCCCTTCTAACACAAGGGTCAATCACGAGGTTGCATTGAGAATGGAAGAGTTACTCACCCTTCTTTTTTGGTCTTGGTGTAGAGATTGCAAGTATTATGGGGGTCGCTTTAAAGGTATATCCACAATGATGAGTGGAAGCCTTTCGAGTTGATTTCGGGCTAGATACCCTGCCCTTGCGCTTGGATCAGACTGTCGATTGTTTCTGCATGCATCATTGTAGTAATTGGTAACCTTAGTAGCCTTTCTCTTTAGGTTCTTTACATGAGGTGACTGTGGAGGGGCAAGTCTTCACGGTATCTAGAATCGACGTTGGCCAAACTCACTCGGGCTCCTTGGAGGGTATACCCACGTTTATGTGTGGGAGATTGCACCAAGGCGTAAGTTCGTTAAGCAGGTCGTCAACATAAATTTTCCACCTGCTCTATCTCAACCCCTTCTTACTTTGTTCTCACGACATTGGATTTCATCACTAACTAGTGTGCTCATTGTGAGAAGGTTTTGTTTGCTTTCTTGCTTACTAGATTTTTAGCGTGTGCTGTTTGTTTTCCCTCATGGAATCTAGGTTGGGTTTTTTTTTTAATGGCATCAGTTCCTGGAATGACCCATGAAGGAACCTCTACTCTAGGGGAACCTTTTTTTTTTTCCTTCTTACAGAAATATTGGTCCTCCTTACATCGCTACTTTGAGCCTTCCAGGTCTCACAATTGGATTACCAGTATGGTTGTTTTCCACTTAGGTAGCCCCGAATGTAGTTGATGCTTAATTTGTATGCACTTCATCCCAATAACATCAACCTCATGTTGATCCTTCGCTTTATTCAGCAGTAAGATCTTCTTCACCTTCTTCACTTGCAAGGTCTTATTCCATTTCATCTTCTTCGTCGATTGAAATCTATGAAGCTAGTAACTCGGTGGATAAGAAGAAGAAGAAAAGGAAGAATAAGAAGAAGAAAAATAAGCAAGGATACACACTTCCAACCACTTCCAGACATGTTGGAAAGAAACCAATTACTGTTAATCATGTTGGGAGTGTTGATGATACCAAGATCATCCAAACAACCCGTGAGCCCAAGTACCCTTGTAGGCTTTGTAAAGGTAGCCATATTATTAAGGATTTCCCTGGTTTATCCAAGGTTATAGAAGCATGGTCTACACAACCTCTCCAACCCATGTCGTCAACCTCTAAACAACATGTTGATGACTTCCTATCAACTAGTCAAGATACTGTTGGGAAGAAGAAAAGTAGAGTCAATTTCCCGTGTTATGCAAATGAAGCCATCTAAATCACCTTTTCCCTCGTATGGACAAAGCCTCGAAATTATTGGAATACATGACTATTTCACAGCCCCAACTTCCATCTGCTTATCACAAGATTACTCTCGACCCACCTATAGTTGATGGAATGATCAATCTGGCCCCTTCATCGGTCAATCTGGTTGATCATATAGTCAATCTAGTCACGTCCTTGGTTGAACCAATTGACAAATTGATCGATTAGATCCCATCCTTGATCGATCCCACTCTACTGTTAGAGAATGCAACCCAAGTGGTCGATCTAATCCCATCCTCGGTTGATCCCACTCTCCCGTTAGAGATTGAAACCCAATCGGTCGATCTCTTTCCACCCATCGACCCCATTCTCCCCTTGGAGAATGAAACCCAAGTGGTTAATTTGATCCTGTCATCGGTCGATCCTACTCTCCCTCTAGAGAGTAAACTCGATATTGCCCATGTTTTTCTCTTTGATACAAAATATACCATTTCAGGGGGCATTCCTCCTTCTCCCATGGAACCTCCTCCAAGTAATGAGGCCATCCTTTTTAATTGGGGTGTGCTAACTGGACCTTGTCTTCCTTCTCACATTCCTTTCCATATTACAGTATAGTTTTGTGGTCGAGACATTCCTCAGACGTTGATATATGAAGGTGCGTCCATTAGTATTTTGTCCTCTATTTCTTGGCAAGCTTTGGGTTGTCCTCCACTTGCGCTAGTTACAGAGAATCTGTTATCTTGTAACATAAGAACCATTCAACCTTTAGGGACCCTTCCTCAGTTTCTTGTAACTTTGGGAGAGAAAATTTTCTTCATTGACGTAATGGTAGTCTAAGACCCCTTGGATTTTGCTTTACTCCTTGGGTGGGATTATGTATATGCCATGAAAGCAATTGTGTCCACTCTTTTTCGCGTGATATATTTCCCTCACGATGGAAGAATTGTGACTATTGATCAACTTTCATTCATCGGTCCTGATTGGATTACCTCCATAAATGGTTCTTATATGAAAACGATATCACCCCTACCACAGGTCAATTATGTGGCATTGTCTCCCATGACTTCAGTTGCCGATGCAAATGAGCCTCTCACTGTAAGCTCACTCCCTTATGACTTGGATCCGGTAGTTGACATGGTGATCTCTTCGGTAGGGATATTGGAGCCTGACCTCCTTACCCCTCTCGCAACCCTCAACATGTGTTCCTTCCAGAGTGTGTTTCTTCCATCAAGTGAAGATCTCTTGGAGGCCATGATCAATTTTTGTCCTTTGACATGGTGTCCTTCCAGAGAGTTGTCCTCTTGGAATCCATGATCAAGAAGAGTCTTTGAGCATATTTCATGTTTCTGTGTCAAGCTCGTTAAAAAATGAAACAGAGGTCCAGGGATTGAACTTGGATTCTCGAGCATAGTTCTTGTTCCTGTGTCAAGCTCGTTAAAAAATGAAACAGATTGTTCCCCCTCTCTGTTTGAGTCAATTCCTTCATCTAGTATTTGAAGCTTCATTTCATCCACCTATGTTGTTGGATGAACAAAATCTTGGGGGGAAATACCTACAACCTCTAGACTTCATGCTGAAGTTGAGCTGCTAGTGTTTTAAGCTGGGGGCTAGTACCAACCATCCCTGTGTTATGCGTTGGGAAGTCCAAGCATATTTTTTTATGGTTCAAGCTTGTGTAAAAATGAAACCACCTACCTCAAGCATAGTTTCCTCTAGTTGGATCTTGTGTATAAATGAAACCAGGTCCAAGCATAGTTTTTGGCTAGTTTTAAGCTTATGTAAAAAGAAAATCTATCCCAAGCACAGTTTTGTTTTGCTTTAAGCTTGCATAAAAAATGAAAACAATCCCGAGCTCAGTCTTTGTTCTTTCTTGTGCTCATAAATACCTGAGAATTTAACTGAGTAAGATTTTATCACTTTTTCAAACTCGTAAAGGTTATACGAAAAAGGAACCCCTTGGAGTTCCCTTTAATCTCTTTCTAGACTCTCTAAACATGAAAAGATTGCCGAGCGACCTTGTTCTTTCATGCTTGTTAAAGTATTTGAAGAAAATTTTTGTTGAGCGATAGTTTATCTCTTTTTCAGTCTCATCAGACTACTTTACAAAAAAGGAACCGAGAGATTTCTCTTTTAGTTTTTTTCAGACTCTATAAACATGAAAAACCCCCAAGTTTTCTATCTTTGGACTCGTTAAAAAAACATCGAAAGGCCCATATGGGACTGAACCACTCCTTCTTAGGTTTCGTTAAATATACTCCGAAGGACTCATCCGAAGGATGAGCTTACATTACAAGCATATGTTAGCCTCCTCAAGCTTGTGTAAAAATAAAGAGGTACTCACTAGAAATGGTGGGGGAAAAATTGGGAAAGAAATGTATCTAAACCTGTATTCCATGGAAGAGTCATTTTTGAACATGACACCCTTTCACTTGCCTTGTGTCTAGGTTGGAAAAATGCTTGTCTCTTGATCATACTCCTTTATAAGATTACAAATTGGTCTATGATCCCTATTGTTGAGTCAGTGTTTCCAAGATAGTTGTCGTGTCATCAATATGTTCAAAGAGAAGTTCAACCCTTAAAGCCTTCTTTTGTGTCGGCCATGTCCGTAGTATTTAAGCCTTCTATTGTGTCAGCCATCCCTGAGTCAGTTCTGAATCATTTGTTACTCTGATCTACTTCAAATCTTGTTACCTGTTTCATGTCATTGATGTGGGATACATTAAGGCCCTCCTGTGACGAGTATTTTCCTGTCAACTTCAAATCATTATCCAAGAATTAGACTTAGAAACTAATTGGTACATTGGAACTTGCATGCCTCAATGACAGGTTTCCTCACTTTCAACAGTGGGTTTTCATTATTGATATCTAATCGAGAGATTCCACTGAGTGTTCGAATTCAACTCATTAATTCACATTCGTTGTATTTTACTAGTGTACCTTGGGAGTCATTGACATTAATGGTGATTTCCCTCACACTTGTTAACGGTATTGACTAATGACTGGTAATCAAGTGGTTTCTACCATGTTTGACTTCAACACATGCATTTGCATGGTTAGATTCATACTATAGAATGGTAGATATGAAGACCCTGGATCTTTTCTGACAGATCCAGGTTGCGTTGGACTATATTCAGTGTACTGTTACATAGATCCACATTGTATGTCTCATGGCTATGTTCAAATTTGAGTCTTTAACACATAGATCCACCGTGTATTTTTGGTGGCTATGCTCATATTTGAGTCATATTGGCATGGATCTACAATGTATGTTTGGTGGCCATGACCTTGTCTTACTTGACATGGATCTTTGCATGTCAACATTTATGCTTTGAGTCATTTGTATTCGAAGTATGGGAATGCCTACCTCAGTGATGATATATTATTGTACTGTATTTCCTTGTTTGTTGGCAGGTTTCCGATCGACTGTTCCTTGTTCCCTACACATACTCAACAAAGTATTTCAGATATCACTCTGTTCTAACTTCATACTTTTGGGGGCTCTCTGTTACACATTATTTTCATCATCCCTATGACTGTTAATGATTTAAACCTATATGTTTCCTTCAGAGGGGTCATTGGCCTGAATTCCTGAAGAAAGAAGGGAGAATAACTTTCCTTGAGAGAAGAATTTGTATTTTCCTTTGTAAAAACCTTATTAAGGAGGATTTCCATAGGTTGCTCTATAGGCAAGGTGAAAAAATGACTGATTTCTGTAGGTTGCACCATAGCTAGAATGCGGAGTTTATGTAGGTTTCTCTATAGCTGGGGTGCGACGACCTTCATACGTGGGAAAAACGAGCATCTTCTCTATGCTTCTAGAAGAAGAAGCTTCTATGGTGAGGTGGCCTCCGAACGGTTTGGATCTTACTTGCTTTCATGATTTAGTGGGATCATCCTAACCTCCTCACCTTATCCTCTTCATCTTATAAAAGGAGAGGAGCTCTCATGGAGAAATTTAGTTGAATTGAGTTGGATTAAGATTAGTTATTTTGCCTTGAGATTGTTAGCTTGGTTAGAGTGGCTTTGAGATTTTCTTTGTCAAGATAGATTGTGAGTAGCTATTAGATCTATAATCTTAGAATCCATGGAGTAGAAGTGTGTGGGAAGCAAGGATCAGTTGGAAGGAACCTAACAACATCAAGGCATTTGGTTGTATCTTTCTTCCACATTATTTAATACAGATATACTTTGCTTTCCTATATGAATGTTATTTTTCCATATTGTATGATTCATTGATCACGTACATAGTTTCATATCAAATACTCTATTGTTCTTGTCTTCGTTGGCTTGTGATTATTTGCAAATATTTCTCATAAACCTCGTGATAGAGCTTGGATTTCATTGGCGAAGTGATGCAGGAGCATCGCTTCACGCAGCCAGCCAGCCAGCCACGTCAGCGTGCATGCATTCGAAGCTGAAGGGAGGTGCAACCTCATTCAAATTTGAAATGAATGTAATTTAATGTCTTAGGTTGGTGAGCCATGGAAGTCGTGCATTTGTGCAGGATGTAGAGAAGATCGGATTTAATGCAGATCGGTTGAGATCTAGATCCAAGCTCTGGACTAGACAACCATTGATTGTAATTTATTAGAGTAGGTAGACCTGGAGGGAAGCGCTCGATGAGCCCCTTAGGTAAAAGAGATTTTGATATCTCATTTTGAGTCAGTCGAGTTAGAGATAGAATGGTTGTATGAGAGAGCCAGAGAGAGCTCGAGGAACACCATTGTAAAATACAGGCATTTGCCATTGTTAATACAACGGAGCAGTTTTTCCTGCATTATTCTGTCTTATATGCATGTCGATGTGTGTTCCATATATATATGCTGAGAATGTATACTGTAGTTGTGCATTCTGTAGGAGTGTGTTTGATTTCAGACTGAAGGTCTTTGAGGTTTCATTCTAGGAGGGTATGACAGAGGATTGCGGTCTCTGAATTCCGGTGCATTGAGGATGCACTATTGAACTCTGAGGATTCAAACAAAGATGTGTTGAGGCACAGGACTGGAATCATCAACTCAAGGAGAAGAATACTTGTGAGGTTGTTGAACACCTCAGGAGGTAAGGCTGTGTAGCGATACACAGTTGCAGACAGAATCACTGAAGATTTTGTAGGAGCTCTGCCAGGTGGGCATTGAGCGTAAGCACGAGGTGCTGGAGGAAGAACTCTGCTGAGAGTTTGAAGAAGAAGACAGAATCACTAAGGATTCTGTGAGAGATCTGCCGGGTGGGCATCGAGAAAGCGCATAGGTGCACAAGGACCCAGAACTGCTGAATGTTCTGTGGAGAAGAGACTCCGCCAGGAAGGCGTTGAAAAAGTGTGCAAGAAGGCACAGGAGAACAGATAACTCTTTGAGTTCTGGATGTGAAGGGAGAGTCTACTGAAGGGCCTCCACTGGGTTGCTGAATACCCATAAGTACTCAAGAAGACGCTTGAACAAAAGGATAGCCAGGAGGGCATCCATTTCATTCTCCATCTGAGGGAGAAGAAGGATAAAATCCCAAGGGGTCTAAGTGTTCGAAGAAGCTCAGGAGAGACAATGTGGTATATGCGTGAAGACTCTATAGGAGGTAGAGGTCAAACCTCTAAAATATTTGGGAAGAATAAGCTCAGGAAGGGCAGTGTTTCATTCACACGCGAGGCTCGAACTCAAGGAGCTCGCGGAGGAAGAAGACAGCAAAGGCCGAGACCTTTGAAAGAGTGAAATTCTCCCAAGTGCAGGGAAGAAAGCACAGAAGCTCAGGAGGAGCAACGACAACCGTTCGATCGGAAGGAGAACAGATCTAGAACTTCGAGGAGATTTACGTCCAGGAGGAGCCACAACAGGTGGAAATGGCGACGAGGATCTGGGTCGTTCGTTGGGAGCGGATGCATGTCATGAGATTACCCACATCGGGAACTCAGGCACTGGAGGTTGGAAGAGGAAGTCATTCAACTTCACGAGTGGCGAGGAGGTGAGAGTTCCGTGTTGTGGGGCCTAGCTGACGTCATCTCGAGATATCGACACTCGAGAATGAGATGGGGGCCACGGGAGTCGGCAAGTGGACAGGTGGTACCTCGCATCTCGGGAGCTTGTAAGAGGAAGGGTTGAGAAATTGGGGTTCAAAGTCGCGAGGTGCGAGATCGCGAGGTGGCGAAGTGGCGAGAAGACAGGGGTCGTCCATTTGAGAGGACAGGTGGTAGAGATCTAGATGATCTCGTGAACTTAGGGTTCGTATGTTGAAGGCCCAAGCATTGGGTGTCCAAAGTCACGAGGCGCGAGGTCGCGAAGCGGCAAAGGAGTGAGAGGATCGGGACCACCCATTTAGGAGGACGCGTGTCAGAGATCTAAGGATCTCGTGAATTTGGGAGTTCATAGGGTGAAAGCCAAAGGGTTGAGCATCACAAGTCGCGAGACGCGAGGTCACGAAGCAGCGAAGTGGTGGGAGGCTGTGAGCCGTCCATCTGATAAGGACAGGTGGCAGAGATCTAGAGATCTCGCGAACTCGGGAGTTCGCAGGGTGAAAGCCCAAGGGTTGGGCATCGCAAGTCGCAAGGATGCGAGAAGCGAGAGAAGGACAGCCATTGGATCTGGATCATAGGAGGATCATTGGATCCACACGAGGGATTGTGTCTCGGGACCTTGCAAGAAGAGGTTCGATAATTTTTGGTGCGGGAATCGTGAGGTTGCGAGAAGGCGATATCCTGATAGCTGGAGGATAGTGTGGGCCATAGAAGAGTCAGCGAGTGGAGTACAGATGGCATGAAGCCCTCAGGATCTCGCTGTGAGAAGTCCTGAGGTATTGGCATTAGGAGTTGTGAAGTGTCGAGGAGCCGAGATTTGTGTGGACGTGTGGCAGTACATAAGGTGGGACCGCGCGGCCAATGGGTGGACACACGTTGGTTGGAGATAGGAGTCAACACTCCATTGGAATCTCGCATCTCGGGGACTCACGGAATAGGAGGGTGAAAACTCAACGGTTCAACTAGCGAGGTTGCAAGGTAAGGCCACGGTTGCGGAGGTAGTGGTCATATGGTGGAAGATCAGCCAGGAGGGATAGCGCATAGGAGTCGAGAGCTCATCGATGATATAAATTCACGAGGACAGTGGTTTGTGACAACGAACACACCGAAAGCTCGAGAACCTAATAGTGAGTCGGGGATAACTATGGCTAAGTGTAGAAGCCGAGACAGGTGAGGAAAATACCTGTGGACTGGGTCAGGAATTTGCATAGTGATTCCGGCAGTGGATCTAAAAAGCCGCTTTGGCTCAGAGAGAGAGAGAGAAGAATAGGAACGATCCTGTGAGTGGGAGAGCGCGATGGGGGTACGGTCGTGTCCCTTTTCATCAGGTGGTATCAGAGTGGGAATCTATTTGTATATTATAGACAGAGGAGCAGAAAGAAGTCAGAGCACTGGAGGAATCTGTAATGATTGTTTACAGGCAGGCAACAGTCAAGAAGGCAGTCATGGAGACTGTAGGATGAAGCTGGAACACTCAGAGATGCGGAGTGACAGCAGTAGATTTGTCAAGGAGGTAGATAGACATAGAAAAAAGGCTACTGAAGGCCGTAGGAAGAAAATCAAGGTAGAAAATCTTGCAGAGGAAGTAGAAATGGATAGAGAGCTCTATGAATTAAAGGCAGACATAGAGGAGTTCGAACTGCGGATGCGATAGAATAGAAGGAGGAGACGGATGCGCATACTGCCCATGAAGAAGGCAGCAGCAAAATGGCCAGTCAGGGAGTTGATGGTCATGAGACAGCGCATGCTGTTGAGAAAATGGTTGAGGTATGCTAAAAACCTCAAGGCCACAGAGGAAGAGATTATTGATCACTGTTGTCCAGAGACTGGAAAGGGTCTCAATGATTGGGATGATGAAGAAGATAAATTGGGATCATCTAAGGATCTCATAGAATGCCAGGAGAGCAGTGGAGAGTTTCCATATTGCCAGATGGGCAAGGGAACAGAGAATGAATTGGGATCATCTGAGGATCTCAAGGACTGCCAAGAGGGAAGAATAGAAATTCCAGTTTTCCATGAGGGAAATGAGTTGAGATCAGTTGAGGATCTCATAGACTGTCATGGGGACAGCCAGGGAATTTCACATTTCCAGCTGGGCAATGAAGGGAGATCACTGCGGGATCTCGAATACTGCCAAGAGGGCAGTGGAAGCATCGAAGATTGCTAGGTGGGCATCAGAAATGTATTGAACTGCCAGGTGGGCAGAGATGAACAATTGAGACCATTTGAAGGTCTCATGAAGACTTCAATTCAACAAGGATTGCTGATGAAGATGGGATCGATTGATCTCATAGTCTTCCAGGAGGGCAGCAGAGACATCCCATATTGCTAGGTGGGCAGGGATGAGCAGATGAGACTATCTGAGGGTCTCATAAACTCAGAAATGAGTTGGAATCAACAAGGAGAGCTGACAGAGCAGATGAGCTCAAAGGTGAGTTTGGATCAGCAGGTGCAACTGACAGAGGAGGAAGATTAGGATGGTATTTTGATGATTGGGGGAATTGGAGTATTCCTACCATGTGCCCAGGAGGAGGCAAAAATTCGTGTTGCAGATGGTGCAACAACAGAACAGTCACAGTTGGAGATGGTTGTCAAAAGTAAATTGGAGGAGACATTTGAGACTGCCCAAGCAGATGAACGGAAAGAGAATGAGCATTTCGAGGAATGGCTCAATGACTTCATCCAAGAAGTTGAGGAAGCTGCAACACTGAAGCTGACAGCGGAAGCAGAAGCAGAAGCAGAAGATGAAGATGAGCATTATGAGGGATGGCTCATTAGTTTCAGCCAGGGGGCTGAAAAGAAAGAAGCTGTAGCACTGAAGCTAGCAGCAAAAGAAGCCAAGGAACAGGTAGGTAAAGTTATCACTCCATGGGAGATGGAGATAAAAATGTTGGATGATTGGTTGAACAATACAGGGCCAGCAAGAGAACTGATAAAATTTGAGTTGTCAGGGAAGATGACTGAACAACAAGTCAATCAAAGGGAGACTGCAACAGAGTGGCAACTTGAGTTCACAAATGAAAAAGAATATGAAGAAGATAGCATGGGAGATCATAGTGATCTACCCAATGGCCACAAATTTTTGCAGTTGAGGAGACTGCAACAACAGAGCCAACCATTAGAGCAGCTGGACCAAGAGATAGAGGACATCAAAAGGCTGATGTTGGGATCAGCAGAAACTGCCAGCAAGGAGCAACTGGGCAGAGAAAAGGCAGCAGCAGTAGCAGGGCAGCAGAAGCAGCATCAAAAACGGTAGAAGGGAGCAGAGGGAAAGCTCCAAAGACTTATTTGGGATCCAGGAGGATTTCCAACATCTCAGAGGGGAAGCTCATGAGTAGGAGCTCATGATTTTTGCAGCTGCGGAGTATGATGCAGGAGCATCGCTTCACACAGCCAAACAGCCAGCCAGCCACGTCAACGTGCATGCATTCGAAGCTGAAGGGAGGCACAACCTCATTCAAATTTGAAATGAATGTAATTTAATGTCTTAGGCTGGTGAGACATGGAAGCCGTGCCTTTGTGTAGGCTGTAGATAAGATCGGATTTAATGCAGATCGGCTCAGATCTAGATCCAGGCACTGGACTAGACAACCATTGATTGTAATTTATTAGGGTAGGTAGACCTGGAGGGAAGCACTCGATGATCCCCTCAGGTAAAAGAGATTTTGATATCTCATTTTGAGTCAGTCGAGTTAGATATAGAATGGTTGTATGAGAGAGCTAGAGAGAGCTCGAGGAACACCATTGTAAAATACATGCATTTTCCATTGTTAATATAATGGAGCAATTTTTCCTGCATTATTTTGTCTTATATGCATGTCGATGTGTGTTCCATATATATATGCTGAGAATGTATACTGTAGTTGTGCATTTTGCAGGAGTGTGTTTGATTTCAGACTGAAGGTCTTTGAGGTTTCATGCCAGGAGGGTATGACAGAGGATTGTGGTCTCTGAATTCCGGTGCATTGAGGATGCACTACTAAACTCTGAGGAGTCAGACAAAGACATGCTGAGGTACAGGACTGGAATCATCAACTCAAGGAGAAGAATACCCGTGAGTTTGTTGAACACCTCAGGAGGTAAGGCTGTGTAGCGAGACACAGTTGTAGACAGAATCACAGAAGATTCTGTAGGAGCTCTGCCAGGTGGGCATTGAGCGTAAGCATGAGGTGCTGGAGGAAGAACTCTGCTGAGAGTTTGAAGAAGAAGACATAATCACTAAGGATTCTGTAGAGCTTTTCCAGGTGGGCATCAAGCAAGCGCATAGGTGCACAAGGACCTAGAACTGCTGAACATTCTATGGAGAAGAGACTCTGCCAGGAAGGTGTCGAAAAAGTGTGCAAGTAGGCACAGGAGAACAGAGAACTCTTTGAGTTCTAGATGTGAAGGGAGAGTCTACTGAAGGGCCTCCACTGGGTTTCTGAATACCCATAAGTACTCAAGAAGACGCTTGAACAAAAGGATATATAGGAGGGCATCCATTTCATTCTCCATCTGAGGGAGAAGAAGGATAAAATCCCAAGGGGTCTGAGTGTTCGAAGAAGCTCAGGAGAGACAACGTGGTATACGCGCGAAGACTCTACGGGAGGTAGAGGTCAAACCTCCAAAATATTTGGGAAGAATAAGCTGAGGAAGGGCAACGTTTCATTCGCGCGTGAGGCTTGAACTCAAGGAGCTCGTGGTGGAAGAAGACAACAAAGGCCGAGACCTTTGAAAGAGTGAAATTCTCCCAAGTGCAGGGAAGAAAGAACAGAAGCTCAGGAGGAGCATCGACAACCATTCGATCGACAGGAGAATAGATCTGGACTGTTGAGGAGATTTACGTCCAGGAGGAGCCACAACAGGTGGAAACATCGACAAGGATCTGGGCCATTCATTGGGAGTAGATGCGTGGCATGAGATTACCCACATTGGGAACTCGGGCACTGGAGGTTGGAAGAGGAAGTCATTCAACTTCATGAGTGGCGAGGAGGCGAGAGCTTCATGTTGTGGGGCCTAGATGACGTCATCTCAGGATATCGGCACTCGAGAACGAGATGGGGGCCATGGGAGTAGGCAAGCGGACAGGTGGTACCTCACATCTCGGGAGCTCGTAAGAGGAAGGGTTGAGAAATTGGGGTTCAAAGTTGCGAGGCACAAGATCGCGAGGTGGCGAAGTGGCGAGAAGACAGGGGCCGCCCATATGAGAGGACAGGTGGTAGAGATCTAGATGATCTCAGGAACTCAGGGTTTGTATGTTGAAGGCCCAAGCATTGGGTGTCCAAAGTCGCGAGGCACGAGGTCGCAAAGTGGCGAAGGAGCGAGAGGATCGGGACGACCCATTTAGGAGGATGCATGTCAGAGATCTAAGGATCTCGCGAATTCGAGAGTTCGCAGGGTGAAAGCCAAAGGGTTGAGAATTGGAAGTCATGAGATGCGAGGTCACGAAGTAGCGAAGTGGCAAGAGGTTGTGAGCCGTCCATCTGAGAAGGATAGGTGGCAGAGATCTAGAGATCTCACGAACTTGGGAGTTCGCAGGGTGAAAGCCCAAGGGTTGGGCATCGCAAGTCGCGAGGACGCAAGAAGCGAGAGAAGGACAACCGTTGGATCCGGATCACAGGAGGACCATTGGATTCGCGCGAGGGATTGTGTCTCGGGACCTCGCAAGAATAGGTTTGACAATTTTGGCGCGGGAATTGCTAGGTTGCAAGAAGGTGATATCCCGACAGCTGGAGGATAGTGTGGGCCATAGCAGAGTCGACGAGTGGAGTACAGGTGGCATGAAGCCCTCAGGATCTCGCTGCAAGAAGTCCCGAGGTATTGGCATTAGGAGTTACGAAGTGTCGAGGAGCCAAGATTTGTGTGGATGCGTGGTAGAACATAAGGTCGGACCGCATGGTCGACGGGTGGACACACGTTGGTTGGAGATAGGAGTCAACACTCCGTTGAAATCTCCCATCTCGGGGACTCGTGGAATAGGAGGGTGCAAAATCATCGATTCAACCCGCGAGGTTGCAAGGTAACGAGGTTGCGAGGTAAGGCCACAGTTGCGGAGGCGTGGGCATATGCGGCTGGAGCTAAGCTTAGGAGGACTCGCGCGTGAAAGGAGTTCATCGCAAATTGGGGATTTGAGAGGACTGTGACTCTCGACAGTGGTAATGCGAAACCCCGAACCCCGATAGAGAATCGGGGATAACCACGGTCAAGTATTGAAGGCCGTGAGGGTGAGGGAAATGACCTGTGGATCGGGTATTTTGCAGCAGCGATTCCAACAAGAATCTAAAGAGCCGCTTCAACTCAGAGAGAGAAGAATTGGAACGATCCTGTGAGAGGGAGAGCGCAACGAGGTACGGTCGCGTCCCTTTGCATCACGAAGTCAGATCTTCAATATTTAAAATGTATGTCCTCGATCCATTTCTCATTTGATAATTGAAATCCAAGGAAAGAGTAGTGTACTGTCTTGTTTTTTTCTAGTTTCGTAGTGAAGCTAGGGAGATTGATTTGTGTCCACACTTAACAATTAGCCCGATAACAACAATGCATCAACTTGACAAACACATATTTTGATAGACCACAAAATATGCCATTCATGGATTTTACATTATTTTCACTAGGCTACTTCCCAGCTACATCTATTGGTGGAGTTTTTGGGGATGCATAACCAATGACAATTGATTTCCAAATATCAAACACAAGATCCATTATATATGTTTTCATTCTTAGGCTCCATAATGCATAGTTTGTTGCATTAACAATGGATCTTTGTTTGTAGAGAAACCTTCCTAACCAATCATGTGTGTTCTCGAGATCTACCTTCCAACAATTATATTGGTTTTGAAGGAACTTGTTCTGATACCAATTGTTGAGCACACACTTATTCAAGAGGAGGGGAGGGAGAATTAGTATAAGACAATATTTTACTTATTCAAATTCAATTACCACAATAAAACAATCCCACATAAGATCTACCAATTATAGAACAAGAAACACAATATTTAGGTGGAAACTCTTTTGGGAGAAAACCACAAAAATTCTCTTTATAAATATTTGTACTCAACAACCTACTATTACAAATATTCATAGGAACCAACCTATTGGAGACACTAATACCCAATGATACAAATAATCGTAGGCACAAACCTACTCTTATAGATATTTTTCGGTACCAACCTACTAGAGACACCAATCCTCACCGCTAAGCACCAACTTAGCAAGAGACACCAATCTCTTTGTTTGAGTAGCACCAACCCTCAATTAAAATTCTCACTTTCTTGAATATGACTTCTTCAAATAATAATTCATATTTCCTTCACCATTCTGCTCACACATTCTTCTTATTACATCTTTCTTCTTGAGAGGATCCTCTTTAAATATAGGATGATATTGCTTTTCCACTCACTCATATTTCCCTCCAATTCTTTTTTAATTTATATCTATTGGATACCCTTCATGGAGAGTTGCGTCTATTTGAAAAGACATGCCAATCATTAATTAAATAATTGATTTATTTGTATTCTCCTAAAGATGCCTTATCTCCTAGAATCAATGAATGAGTGCTATTCCTTCTAGAAAATAGGAATTTACCTAAGATAAAAGTGGAATTTACCAATGAGCTCATGGTTTTGGAAACCCATGGTATTTTCCCATCGAATTACATATAGGAGAGAGATAATTGTGCATGTACCCAACATAATCAACACCATCATTCCAAGTCATGAACATGTGGGTTAACCCTCTCTACTATGTTTATTAAAATAAAAAATATATGTTGATTCAATCCAACACTTGGTCAACTCTCTTGTATCAAAATATTTATATTTATCACTACATGTGTATTGTTTCCTTTGACATCAACGACAATACTTCTAATAAAGAGAGGTCAACAAAATATTTCTCTCTATGCCAAAAGGCATTTGGAATTTCAGAAGAGCAGTGTTTCTTGATCATTCTATGATTGAGCTGAGAACTTCTTGGCCATGAAGCTCAATGTTTTTTATTATCTTCTTTATTTTCAGCAGTTTTTTTATAGAAAATGGAGGAGTTTGTAGTTGTCTCTCATCTAGTCTTACTCTCAATATAATCATTTTTTGCATGAATCTTTACTATCTGGTTATCAATAGTGAAATGGACATAATCCTTACCTATTGTGAGAGGAATACATATATTAACAAAGTATTGGGCAAGAAGAATATCGCAACCAACATCATATGAGAGCATTGTGCACTTAACAATTTCATTCCCAATTATGACTAAAACATCAACTGCTCTATAGATGATGTGAACCAGTTCAAAATTAATGGATCTAAAATTTGTATCATAGGGTTCCCACATATATTTTGGAAGATATCTAAACTTAGTACAACTTATCATGCTACGAGTATTAACTTGAGCATATAACTGACAATATTTATAACCTAGGAACTTGAACCCTATTGTAAAAACTAGTCTTTCTTATAAACCCATGATTCTTAACATTTGTACCACATTATCAGAATTCTCAGAAGACATACCTTATTGATTATATTATTGTTGTGGTAGTCTCTCCCATTTTTTTTGCATATTATGTTCATGTTGATCTTATGCAATCTCTGATTCTTCTGAACTAGAAAACATGCTTTGTTCTATTTTACCATTTAACTGTTCTAACACATACTTATCTTCATCTTGTTCAAACATTAAGCATTGGATTTGCCTATCATTTTGATTTATACTTATTTTTAATTCCCTAATTATTTTTTGTAGAAAATAATATTCAAAGGGTTGATAAGAGTGTACTGGATGTTTATGAGATTGAATTGGTAATTTTCACTTTTTAAGGGATTGAGATTGAGGAGTGAGTGTTGGGATAACCACACCTGGTGTGTAGAGCTCATAAAGTTGTTGGGACAAAGATTCAATTTGGGAAGATAAATGATATTGGGAATGGAAATGAAAAGGAGAAGTATGGGCATGTTGATCCATATTTATGAGTGAAACGAAATGAAACATAGATCTATAACATTAACACAACCATCGAAGGATTTGCATAAAATTATCCATCATCTCGTTCCTTTTTCACGAGAGGGATTTCTCAAGAAACAATTTAAAGGGATCTCCTACCCCATCGTCTCTCTTTTATTTCCCCATGGGAAGCCATTGGGTTCAACGAGGCTGATCTTGCAAAGGCTCAACTTGTTCGATTCCTAACTTTTTATACCCTGACCTCGTTGGGGACATGCACAAAGAAATAGATGAAGAGAAGACCACTCTGATACCACTGATCCAAATTTATGAGCAGATGGAAATGAAATACAAATATATAACATTAATATAGAAATATAGATAAAAATAACAGAGATACAGTGAAACTTAACTTCTATTCAATAAAGAAATCTGTTGAAATTGTAAAATTCATATTGAAAACAATTTTGCTTGAATGGTGGTAGCTAATCTCTAAGAAGAGATGTGGGCAAAGCACAATCATCCAAGCAAATTACAATGAGGCCTCCATCAATTTTTAGCATCAAGAAGTAAATGAAAACCCTAGACATCCAAAAACCTAACCCTAGGAGATGAAGCGCCAAAATTCATGTGGGCTCTGATGGGGTAAGTTGGTACATAAACTTTCTAGGGTCATAACTTTTGCATACAATCTTTGTTTTAGGCGTATGATAGCCCGTTGGAAAGGTATATCCAAGGAATACACATCATGTTGTCACACTCTAACCTTGTTGCTAATGTGATTGTGGTGGGCCCAAAAAACGTTGTTTAGGGCTTCAAAACGACCCCAGAAGTTTAGGACCCGGAAAGCTAGAAAACAACTACCAAGATAAAAACTATAACTTCCAATATGAAAGTTGTATGTAACCCAACTAGAAGAGGTGGGTGGCCATAGATATCCACCTAGATCATTCCTCCCTCCTTAGGAATCAATGGTCTCCATTGCATTTATTTCCCCCATCATATGAGAAATGTTTTTGCTGAATTTGGCCTCGGGTGAACCTGTTGATACTAAGAGGGGGGTTAATAAATATCAAGTACAATTTAAAAACTTTTTCAACTTATAATTCAAACATATTATATATTCAATTATATCCAATGAGCAATGAACAATAGTAGAAGAGTTACACCAATACACCACAATACACCATGCACAATATATGAGAAATAATCAATAGTTATTGTTCAAGGGAAATAATGACTTCCAAGGGAAGCTACAACTTCCAAATATAAAGGGAGGGATAAACATCCAAAAGGAAGATACAATCGTCAAATATCAAGAGAGGGTTGACCTCTCCATCCTTTCCCCTTCCTTCCACCCAAGAATATATGAGAGATAATAAAACTTTACATTAAATTATCACCATCAACCAACCATCACATAGAACTTGATAATGCTTCCTGAGACTTCTTCAAATTCTACAATTATTCAATTCTTGGAATATTCTGATCCTGTATATAATATTACTCAATGTGTTCTTTGAAACTCCTCCAATTTTTACTCCTTGAATCCTCCTAGAAAAG
Source organism: Picea engelmannii (assembly GCA_009831015.1). NCBI lineage: Eukaryota > Viridiplantae > Streptophyta > Pinopsida > Pinales > Pinaceae > Picea > Picea engelmannii. Next base: position 664,068 of record ML781730.1, read on the forward strand.
GAGTTACAGAGAAAGTGGTAGACCTTATTCAATTATGGTTTATTCAGAAGAGAGAACTTGTACAAAATTCCCTGTGCTCAATATTTAACATAAGATTCTGAAATTCATACACAAGAAACCAAATCTAATACTATTTCCAATTCAATTGGTCTCACTCCATTTGGATTCTCTATGAATAATTTATGATTGTTTTACCCGGAATACCTGTTTATGACTAGCTTCAAGACTAGTCAAAAACCCTATCTTCCACATAGTGTATCTCCAAAAGTGTAGATAATGAAGAGATGAAATGTTTACCACAGGTATCTAGATATGTATTCTCAATAGACTCCAAATTTCACCATCTGAATCATTCTAGAAACAAATTTATAGCGAAAATGGTAGGATGACCTGTAAATATCATACCTTAGAACACATCACCAAAAGACTTCATCCTCCCTTGAAATTCGACCTTATTTACTTCATATTTCCTCTGAAATTTGACTTATATCTCATTCATTAACAAAAATTTGTGTGTTTAAAATGAAAGTATAATGATATGTATTTATACCCTTTTTGTCACTTCCTTTTAACATTAGGGACGACATGTAGTTTCTGCTTCAATTCACATTGTCATCTTCAAAAATTCATTTCTCCTCAATCGCGAGGATCCACGTGACATGCCACATACCACTAGAAGAGACATGAATTATACTATCCATCCATCGGTGTTGTATCTTCATGTGTAATTTCCTTCATGGATATTTACTTTGATCAACTATGGGGTCCAAAATCCAATGGCTAGGGTTGACATCAATGACTACAACCAATGACTAGGGTTGACATCAATGACAACAACCAATCTTCCAACAATATCCCCCTTTGTCATTGATGGTTACACTCATGCTCCCCCTATCATCATGATACCAATTTCTCTCCCCCTTTGACATCAATGGCAAAGGTTAGGGCTGCTCCCCCTGAGTTTAATGGAAAAAGGTAACTCTCTTCTTTGGGGCTACTCCCCCTAAACATATAACACTTAATAACACTTCATTTTTATGGTCTCTTTCTTCCTTGGAGGTTTTTTGTGGATCTAAGACGTATATGTTACTTGGTATTCTTGTTGCAGTTGTAACCAATATTCCTAAACCTTCTTCTTTGATTTTTCATCTTTGTGAGTCAAACATGAGAGTATATCCTTGATCACAAATTTTACTAACATTGAGTAGATTATGCTTCACGTCTTCAACCAATAGGACACTATTTTCTTTTACATTTTAGCTTCCAAGATCTACTACACCTTTTCCAAGTACTTTTTCAGATGAGTCATCTCCAAATGCAACATTTCCACCCTTTCTCTTCAAGCTGATGAATTTGTCTTGATCCCTGGTCATGTGTGAAGAACATCCATTGTCTATGTACGATTCATCTTCTTCTTTACATTCTTCAGTGGTCAATGCTATCTGAAAATATTCATTGTTTGGAATATCTTTCCTTCTCCATACTGTGGTTGGCATAGGGACGTTTGGCATAGGAGCATCTTCATTCATATATCTGCAATCTCATGCTTGTGACCAAGATAATTACATTTGTAGCATACAATATTTTTGTCCATTAATGGGGAAAATGAATTATAAATTATGTTGACAAATCCACCATTGTTTCCATATCTTCTATTTACACCATTCATGTTTCTTGCATAGTTGTTCCTTTCATTGATTCTGCAATTAATTGCCTTATGTCCAAAATTTTTGCAAGTATAACAATGACCAAGAAAGAAATTTTGATACCTGGGAGTAAGTGACCTTCTTTGTGATGTAGTCCATCTGGGTTCATGATCTACTCTTCTATAGTTTCCTTCATGCCGATTGAAGCTTCTTTGATTCCTGAAGGTAGGAGGTCTTATTGGATATTCATCTCTTTTGTAATCATTCCTTCTTTCTGGTATCCTGGTCCACTTCTCATCAACTGTCTGTGTAGAGCTTTCTTCAGCCTTCTTGTTGGTATTTTCATCTTCTTTGTATGAATTTTCACCCATGCATCCAAGATGTGTTAATTCTTTTGGCACTTGATATTTTCTTAAGCTCTTCCGCAATGAGACAAATTCTTGTTCAAGTTTCTCATAATCTTCTTCTTTCTTCATCATTTGGACATTCCTTACTTCTCCTATTCTTCTTGCTTATTCGAGTAGAGTTTTCAAGGAAATGGTTTCTTATCTTAGTTTCTCAAAGTCTTCTAATTGTTTCATCAATCTTTCAATTGTTTTTTGACAACTACCCAATTCACTTCTTAGTTTTCTATGTGTGTTTTTGAGCTTTCTATTTTCAATCTCAACATGCTTCAATTTTTTAAGATTCTCATCTTCTTGTTGAATCATTTTTTCTTCATGATTTTCTTCTTCTTCATTGGAATTTTCTTCTTCAGTATGATCTCTTTCAATCCTTAGATAAGGACATTCAAATTCAACATGTCCTACTCCTTCACAATTAAAGTAAAATAACTCACCTCTATTTGCTTCTTTGAAATCTGAGATGTTGTAATTTTCTTCAACTTATTCTTCTTCTTCTTCTTCTTTTGCTTCTTTCCTTGCATAAAGGTCTTGTATATTGTCCCAAATCTCTTTTGCTGATGCACATGATCCCACCTTGGATTTCACTGAATCTGTCAATCCATCTAGGATGGTATCTATTGCCAATTTGTTATTCCTTCTTTCTTCCTTCTAAGCTGCAGTCTTTTCTTTCTTCAAAGCATTGTATCTTAAAGCTACTGAGAACCAAACATTTGCCCCAAGATATTTCAAGTAAGTTTCCATTCTATTACTCCAGTATTCAAAATTGCTTCCATCAAATGGTGGAATCCCATTTGGAATGTTGTCTTCCATTTCTTCTTAGGATCTTCCTTCCAGTGATTAAATTGTACTGAAGGTAACCCACTCTGATACCAATTGTTGGTACTAAGAGGGGGGTGCATCAATATCAAGTACAATTTAAAAAAAAATCAATTTATACTTCAACCAGATTATATATTCAGTTATATCTAATGAGAAATGAACAATAGTAGAAGAGTTACACCATTACACCACAATACACCATGCACAATATATGAGAAATAATCAATAGTTATTGTTCAAGGGAAGCTACATCTTCCAAATATAAAGGGAGGGATAAACCTCCAAAAGGAAGATACAATCATCCAATATCAAGAGAGGTTTTACCTCTCCATCCTTGCCCCTTCCTTCCACCCAAGAATATATGAGAGATAATAAAACTTTACATTAAATTATCACCATCAACCAACCATCACATAGAACCTAATAATTATTCCTGATAATTCTTAAACTTATGCAATTCTTCACTTCTTGGAATACTCTGATCTTGTATATAATATTACTCAATGTATTCTCTGAAACTCCTCCAAGTTTTACTCCTTGAATCCTCCCAAAAAAGGAGTTATAGAGAAAATGGTAGACCTTATTCAATACTGGTTTATTCAGGAGAGAGAACATGTACATAGTTCCTCACGCTCAATATTTAACATAATATTCTAAAATTCGTACATAAGAAACTATAGCCTGTACTCTTTCCAATGCAATTTTTCTCACTTGTTTGGATTCTCTATGAAGACGTTATGACCGTTTTACCCAGAACACTTGTTTATGACTAGCTTCAAGACTAGTAAAAAACCTTATCTTCCATAGAGTGTATCTCCAATAGTATAACGAATAAAGAGATAAAATGTTTACCACATGTACCTAGACATGTCTTCTCACTAGCCTCCGAATTTCACCATCTGAATCATTCTAGAAACAAAGTTATAGATAAAATGGTACGATGACCTGTAAATAACATACCTTAGAACACATCACCAAAAGACTTCATGCTCCCTTGAAATTTGACCTTCTTTACTTCATATTTCCTTTGAAATTCGACCTTCTTTACTTCATATTTCCTCTGAAATTTGACATATATATCCTTGTTCATTAACAAACTTGTGTGTGTTTAAAATGAATGTATAATAATATGTATTTATACCCTTTATGTCACTTCCTTTTAACATTAGGGATGACATGTAGTTTTTGCTTCAATTCACATTGTCATCTTCAAAATTTCCTTTCTCCTCAATCGTGAGGATCCACCTGACGTGCCACATACCACCGGAAGTGGCATGACTTATACTATCCATGCATGGGTGTTGTATCTTCATGTGTAATTTCCCTCATGTCTATCTACTTTGATCAACTGTGAGGTCCAAAATCCAATGGCTAGGGTTGACATCAATGACTACAACCAATGAATAGGGTTGACATCAATGACAACAACCAATCTTCCAACAATACCCCCCTTTTTCATTTATGGAAACACTCATGCTCCTCTTGTCCTCATGCTCCTTGTTTCTCCCTCCCTTTGACATCAATGGAAAAGGGTGGGGCTGCTCCCCCTGAGTTTAATGGAAAAAGTTAACTCTCTTCTTTGGGGTTGATCCTATGAACATATAACACTTAATAACACTTCATTTTTATGGTCTATTTCTTCCTTGGATATTTTTCTTGGATCTAGGATGTATATGTTACTTGGTCTTCTTGTTGCAGTTGCAACCAATCTTCCTAAACCTTCTTCTTTGATTTTGCATATTTGTGAGTGAATAGTGAGAGTATATCCTTGATCACACATTTTACTAACACTGATTAGATTATGCTTCAATTCTTCAACCAATAGGACATTCTTTTCTTTTACATTTTTTCTTCCAAGCTCTACTACACCTTTTCCAATTATTTTGGCAGATCATTCATCTCCAAATGCAACATTGCCACCCTTTATCTTCAAGCTGATGATTTTTTGTTGATCCCCGGTCATGTGTGAAGAACATCCATTGTCTATGTACCATTCATCTTCTTCTTTACATTATTTAGTGGTCAATGCTATTTGACAATATTCATTGTTTGGAATCTCTTTCCTTCTCCATATTGTCGTTAGCATATGGACATTTGGCACATAAGCATCTTCATTCATATATCTGCAATCTTGTGCTTTGTGACCAAAATAATTACATTTGTAGCATACACTATTTTTGTCCATCAATGGGAAAATGAATTATAATTTCTGTTGACAAATCCACCATTGTTTCCATATCTTCTATTTACACAATTCATGTTTCTTGCATAGTTGTTCCTTTCATTGATTCTGTAATTAATTGCCTTATTTTCAAAATTTTTGCAAGTATAACAATGAACAAGAAATAAATTTTGATACCTGGGAGTACGTGACTTTCTTTGTGATGTCGTCCATCTGGGTTCATGATATACTCTTCTGTAGTTTCCTTCATACTAATTGAAGCTTCTTTGATTCCTAAAGGTAGGAGGTCTTATTGGATATTCATCTCTTTTGTAATCATTCATTCTTTCTAGTATCCTGGTCCACTTCTCATCAACTATCTATGTAGATCTTTCTTCAACCTTCTTCTTGGTATTTGCATATTCTTTGTATGAATTTTCACCCATGCATCAAAGATGTGTTAACTGTTTTGGCACTTGATATTTTCTTAAGCTCTTACTCAATGAGACAACTTCTTGTTCAAGTTTCTCACAATCTTCTTCTTTCTTCATCATTTGGACATTCCTTACTTCTCCTATTCTTCTTGCTTCTTCGAGTAGAGTTTTCAAGGAAATGGTTTGTTCTCTTAGTTTCTCAAAGTCTTCTAATTGTTTCTTCAAGATTTCGATTATATTTTCACAATGACCCAATTCACTTAGTTTTCTATGAGTGTTTTTGAGCTTGCTATTTTCAATCTCAATATGCTTCAATTTTTAAGATTATCATCTTCTTGTTGAACCATTTCTTCTTCATGATTTTATTCTTCGTCATTGGAATTTTCTTCTTCAGTATCATATCTTTCAATCCTTGGATAAGGACATTCAAATTCAACATGTCCTACTCCTTCAAAATTAAAGAAAAAGAACTCACCTCTATTTGCTTCTTTGAAATCTGAGATGTTGTAATTTTCTTCAACTTCTTCTTCTTCTGCTTCTTCCCTTGCATACATGTCTTTTAGATTGTCCCAAGGATCTTTTGATGATGCACATGATACTAGCTTGGATTCATCAAATCTGTCAATCCATCTAGGATGGTATCTATTGCCAATTTGTTGTTTCTTCTTGCTTCCTTCTGAGTTGCAGTCTTTGGTTTCTTCAAAACATTGTATCCTGAAGCAATTGAGAACCAAACATCTTCCCCAAAATTCCATTCTATTACTCCAATATTCAAAATTGATTCCATCAAATGCTGGAATCCCATTTGGAATGTTATCTTCCATTTCTACTTAAGATCTTCCTTCCATTGGTTAAACTGTATTGAAGGTAACCCGCTTTGATACCAATTGTTGATACTGAGAGGGGGGTGAATCAGTATCAAGTAACATTTAAAAACTTTTTCAACTTATACTTCAACCAAATTATATATTCAATTATATTCAATGAGCAATGAACAATAGTAGAAGAGTTACACCAATACACCATAATGCACCATCCACAATATATGAGAAATAATCAATAGTTATTGTTCAAGGGAAGTAATGACTTCCAAGGGAAGCTACAACTTCCAAATATAAAGGGAGGGATAAACCTCCAAAAGGAAGATACAATCCTCGAATATCAAGAGAGGTTTGACCTCTCCATCCTTGCCCCTTCCTTCCACCCAAGAATATATGAGAGATACTAAAACTTTACATTAAATTATCACCATCAACCAACCATCACATATAACCTGATAATGCTTCATAATAATTCTTCAACTTATACAATTGTTCACTTCTTGGAATAATATTCTCCTATATATAATATTACTCAATGTATTCTCTGAAACTCCTCCAAGTTTTTCTCCTCGAATCCTCCCAAAAAAGGAGTTATAGAGAAAATGGTAGACCTTATTCAATTCTGGTTTATTCAGGAGAGCGAACTTGTACAGAATTCCCTACACTCAGTATTTAACATAAGATTCTGAAATTCATACACAATAAACTACAACCCGTACTCTTTCCAATTCAATTGGTATCACTTCATTTGGATTCTCTATGAAGACGTTATGACTGTTTTACCTGGAACAATTGTTTATGACTAGCTTCAGGACTAGTCTAAAAGCCTATCTTCCATAGAGTGTATCTCCAAAAGTATAGTGAATAAAGAGCTGAAATTTTTACCACATGTACCTAGATATGTATTATCAATAGACTCCAAATTTCACCATCTGAATCATTCTAGAAACAAATTTATAGCGAAAATGGTAAGATGAACTGTAAATAACATACCTTAGAACACATCACCAAAAACTTCATCCTCCCTTGAAATTAGGCCTTTTTTACTTCATATTTCCTATGAAATTTGACTTATATCTCCTTGTTCATTAACAAAGTTGTGTGTGTTTAAAATGAATGTATAATGATATGTATTTATACCCTTTATGTCACTTCCTTTTAACATTAGGGCCAACATGTAGTTTCTGCTTCAATTCACATTGTCATCTTCAAAAATTCATTTCTCCTCAATCATGAGGATCCATGTGACGTGCCACATACCACCAAAAGAAGCATGACTTATAATATCCATATATGGGTGTTGTATCTACATGTTTAATTTCCTTCATGTCTATCTACTTCGATCAACTATGGGGTCCAAAATCCAATGGTTAGGGTTGACATCAATGACTACAACCAATGACTAGGGTTGACATCAATGACAACAACCAATCTTCCAACAGATCCACTTGCCTTGGTGCAGGAGCTGCCCTGCTTTAAAACCCCCATAAAACTGAAGCTTTTGTTGGTGAGTTCCCTTGACCTATGTGTCCATGATCTGATTAGTGGATTCCTATTCCATGTAGTTAGGGTTGAGATCTGTCGGTGTTAACTATTATGCTATCTCTGAGGTGTCCAATAAGGGTGGAAAGTATGGCCGAGGGAGGTCCACATTAAACAATGGGTGCAAACCAAGGAAGGGGGGAGTTTTGAGCTCAAAATAATTTTCACCCACAACCTTGGTGATGGTGTAAAGTCCATAGTGGAGTAAATGAAGCTTTTGATGGGGTCCTTTAAGGTGTTATTTCTGCAAGTGCAACCAAAATTTATCTCTCACCTGAAACTTGTGTGGCACCTGGTGTTGATCATGGCATTGCTTGTACTTGGCATTGGACTTCTGCAAAATATCATGAACCTGTTGGTAGATGTGCTAGATTCATTCAATGAACCGGGTGGCTTTCTTGGATTTGGGGGTGGAATGAAGTGGATTTGGTGAGCTTGGTGTCCGACCATGACAAGAGGCTCAACTAGAATGTGTCGAGGAACCAAATGTCCTAATTTGAGATGATGGTTTATGGTATCCCAAAATGTACTCATACTCGTTCGAGTAAGATCTTGGTAGTGGCCTTTGTTGTGATGCTCTTCTTGTAGGTGACCATAATCACCATCTTGGAAAATCAATCAACAACCACAAAAACATAGTCATTTCTCTGCTTGGTTGAAGGAAGGCCCAACATGTAGTCCATCGAGATGGATTCCCAGGGCCTGTCGAGAGTAGGCAGAGGGGTGTACATGCCTTATTTCTTAATGGCTAGTTTGGAAATGACACATGCCATGCGAGACCTGATATACTTGTTGACATCCTATTGGAGTTTCAACCAATAGAAATGTTGTTGCAACACTGCCATTGTCTTTTCCACACCGAAGTGTCCTTCCACCCGACTATAGTGAGCTTCCCAAATCAGTTTTTCTCGCTCACTTGATGGAATGAAGATATGACCCAGATGGAACAAAAACCTGTCCTACAGATGAAAATTAATGACATCTATGTTTTTTCCCAACATATGGTAGGTAGTGGCGAAGTCAAGATCTCTCTCGTAGAGTTTGGGCCATCTGAAGGTCTCATGTCTGCAAGAGTGTAGCATCGTGGTTAGTGCGACAACTAGAGGTTGGCTGAGGTAGTCAACGACGTGGTTGGTGCTTCCTCTGTTATACTTTATGTTGATATGGAACTGCTGCAAGTATGTGGACCACTTTTGATGGAGGTCATTTTTCAATTTTCCTTACATTTGCATGAACTGCAAATTATTATGATCAATGTGGATGAATGTCTCCTTCCTGAGAATGTAAGTCCTCCACTGGATACATGCTTGTACAATGGAGTACATTTATTTGTTGTAAGTGGTGTACTTACAAACAATATATGATAATGTTTCACTATGATAGGCCACGATATGTCCATGTTGAGTTAGAACTACACCCATAACATAATTCAAAGAATTTGTCTCAATCTCAAATGGATGCTATAGGTCTAGTAATGAGAGCACCGAGATTGAGCACAACGCTACTTCAAATCATCGAACACTTTCTATTGTGACTGGCCCCACACAATTTTTTCCTTTCCGCCACCCTTGGTCACTTGGCTAAGGGCCCATGCAATGTGGGAGAATCCCAACACGAACCTGTGATAGAAATTGGTAAGGTCTAAGAAGCTCTAAATCTCAGTGAGTGTGGTCGGTGTTGGCCAGTCACAAATGACATGGATGTTGGCTAGATCGACATGTACCCCATTCTCATCAACAATGTATCCTAGTTACTAGACCATGTTCATGCCAAAGGAGCATTTTTCCAAATTGGAATATAGCTTGTGTTGTCGTAGAGTGTGCAGAACTTGCTAAATATGCTGCAAATGTTCTGCCAAATTCTCGTTGAAGATGAGGATGCCATCCAAACACACCAGAATAAAATAATTGGTGAAAGGACACAAGATATTGTCCATCATCCTCATGAAAGTTGTTGGGGTATTTTTCAATCTAAAGGGCATGACCAACCATTCAGAAATATCTTCTTTGGACTTGAAGGAAGTCTTCCATACATTGATTTTCTCTATTGGGACCTAGTGGTAGCTGAAATTTAGATCAATATTACTGAAGTATTTTCCCCCCTTGAGATGGTCAAGGAGATCGTCAATTCGGGGAATTGGGTATCGGTTCCTAAATGTGATTTTATTTAGGGCTCGATAATCAATGCAGAGTTGCAAGGTCTCATCTTTCTTCTGCACAAGCATGATTGAGCTTCCACAAGGTGGTGATATTGGGAGGATGTGCCTCCTTTTTAGTAGCTCTTAGATATGGCACTTGATTTCCTCATTTTTTAACAAATAATGATGATATATTGGTCCATTGGGTAGCAGTGTGTCAGGGGTTGGATCGATTGAGTGCTTGACCTGACAGTGGAGAGGTACCCTAGTGGGTGAGGAGAACATGTGTTTGTATTCTTTGATGAACTTATCCAGTTTCTTCTACTGTGTGGAGAGACCTGTTGTGGAGGCCATGGATGTGGCTGCAACCTTCCACTCACTTTGATAATGAATCATGAAGAAGACAAAATTCTTGGTCTGAGAGATGACCTTCCTACATTGCTTGGCAGAGATAATGGAAATCATGGTATATGGGACTACCTTGGGTATTGTATATAATTTCCTTTCCAAATTAATAATAAAACTACAAGGCCTAGACTCATATACAACATGGAGTTTCCATAAATAAGGTTTTTCCAAAATAAAATCAAAAACTTCAAGGGGGGTGACATCACACAATACCTCATCTTTGAAGGGATTGATGTTGTTGGCCAGACGACACTATTGGTTGATGTGGAGATCGCTCCCTTGGTGGAGCCATCCGATGGTGTATGACCATGGGTGTGGTGTTTTCAAAAGAGCCAACCGCTTGACGATCTCTACTGAGATGAGGTTCTTTTGGCTACTGCTATCAATGATGAAGTACAACAAAGTACCCTTATCATCAAGAAGAGATGTGGAAACTATGCACATTCATCTGAGTACATTACAATGAGTCCTCTAGGCCTTTTTAACATCAAGAATTAAACATAAAACCCTAGACATACACAAACCTAACCCTAGGAGATGAAGCAACAAAAGTCATGTGGGCCTTGATGGGGTAAGTTGGTACATCAACTTCTCTAGGTCATAAATTTTGCATACGATCTCTATTTTAGGTGCACAATAGCTCGTTGGAAAGGTCTATCCAAGTAATACACATTATTCCATCACACTCTAACTTTGTTTACAATGTGACTGTGGAGGGCCCAAAAAACATTGTTTAGGGCCTCAAAATGGCCCCAGAAGTTTAGGACCCGAAAGGCTAGAAACAAAACTGCCAACATAGTAACTATAACTGCCAAGATGAAAAATGTAACTGGAAAGATGAAATATGTATGTGAGCCAAATGGAAGAGGTGGGTGGAAATCGATATCCACCTGGATCACATGTTGTTTTTGCAAGGAAGCAATTTGATGACACATGTCTTCCCAGGAGATAAATGCAAGCATAAACATTTTTATAGAAATAAAATCAAGATCTTGGAGAAGTTGAAGGGAAGAAAATTTATCATGTAAACAAGATAGGGAAGAAGTGGAAGGGGAATGATAAATATAAGATAAGTCATCATAATGTACTTTAGGAAGATTAGTGTCAGAAATAGAAGAATTGTCAGAAAAAAATTCCCAATCAGCAGGATTACGTTGAGTAGCAAAGACTTGTGAAACTTTCTTAGAATACAAAGATTTACCCTTTTTGGGAATTGTGAATCCCAATGGCCTTTCTGTTTGCGAGTTAAACACCTTGAATATTTATTTGGTGAACACCTCTTCTTGACAAAAAGTGATTTTATTCTTTTATTTCAAAAAAAAATCTTTCTTGGAAAATACATTGGTTGATCATAGTTTCACTTTTTCTTCTTTACTTTGGATTTTACTTTCTTGTCTTTTTTACCACATCCAAAAGAGTATGTTTATGGGAATTGATTGTAGTGCTTTCTAAAAAATAATTTGTTTCTTTTTTATTATCCTTGAAGTGTTTCTTTGCACACACTACCGCTAGAGAATTTTCTTTATAATTTCATGAAGAGATGTCGATGACTCATTTGCAATCTACAAATTAAGATCTTTCAAATATTTTTGTACTAAATCATGGATTGATCCTAGCATAGAAGCTATATAATGTTGTAGATAAGCATGATTATGAAAGTCTCCTATCTCATATAATATTTTCTTCATTTCACATTTAAAAGAGCCTAGCTGGCTTAAATCACAGTCTTTGAGCCATAAACAATGCAAAATAATGGCTAGTGTCATATTGTACAGAACCTAAAAGTTCAAGAATTGTTGCTTTTGTAAGGGCTTTGACTAACCGACTATATTCCATCATTCTTTTTTTATTTGTGGGTTTCATGGAAGACCACCAACATCTAAGCATACCTTGAAATCCCCATATTATTCTATAAGACAATTATTTCCATGTGAGTTTATCTTTGTGTATGGCCTTTTGAATATTATCGCTTCCATCCCAATATGTCAAAATATTCCCAATAGCTTGAAAAGAGAAACAATCTATGTTAGAAATGGAAGGATTTGAAGAATAAAAAGGGCTTGGTTGATAGGGGGGAAATGGACTTAGTCCATGAGAAGTTCCACTACTTGATGCAATATAGTTTCCTTCTCTTTCTCTTTTCATTTGAAACGAGATCTTAAAATCTTGTTCATTCATAACTATCCAATAAGGAGCATGATTTAGATATTAAAAGTTTTCTCTGTCATTCCTGAATTTTATTTCATATTCATCAATAGGATTTTCATCTATGTCATGTTTAACCATAATAATTCTTTTTTTAGATAAACTTTGCTTCCATGAATAAACATCCTTTGCTAAATCATCATATTTGTTTTTGAGAAGATCAATCTTATCAATAGATTTTCTAGCCAAGTCTATTGTCATCTTATTTTCTTGGTAAGATGTTAGAACCTTTAAAAATAAAGACTTTTCTTCCCACTTGAAGAAATTCAAGCCTTCAAGATAGTATTTAGGTTCAAAACCATTTTCTTCTATTGTGGGACTCATTGTCTTTTTCAAATATTTGATTGCTTCTTTTGCAACAATTAACTGTTCTTTTAGAACACTTGTTTTGTTTATCAGACTGGTTAACTTAGAATAAAAAGAGTTTATCTTTTCAATATCTATATGAAATTAAGATAAATGTTGCTTTATATTCAAAACATCCCTTGCAATGTCATCTAAATTCTGCAACATACACCTTATCTGATAATTACTATAAGAGGCCAATCTGATATTTTCTTTTGGTTTGGGATATTTAGGCTTTCTAAAGTGAAAAAATTCTGGATCTGCAATCAAGGATCCATCACCAAAATTTTGAGTGTAATTTGATGGAACTAAAGACCTTTTTGGCAGTATTTTTTTCTGACGGCTCTGATCTTTATCTAGGCAGTGTAAGCCTAAGCATCTTACAATTATTAAGAGGATTTTCCCGATCATTCAAAAAATATATACAATATTTACACTTGGAGTGCTACCCAAAATCTCTTGATGTGCTAGACCTACTAGCTCTAGACCTACTTCTATAATTTTGGGACATTTATCTTGCAATTCTAAATTTTTCTTTCTTATCCTTTATCTTCTTTGCCTCTTGACAATATGGTCAATATTTATATGAGTCATCATGAATATTGTGCTTATGTTCATCCTTAATAGTGATTGCGGGTTTGATGCTTAGGATTGATTTCCCATCAGATATGTTGGAAAATAACTTTTGTGGTTTAGAGGATTCTGGATATTTTTCAGCAAGGGAGACATAATTGTTCTTCTGCTCTGAAGGAATAGATAACTGCGTAAAATCAACAATGATGGGAATAGTATTCCCTGGGCCTATAAACACACTTTCAATTTTTTCTCTCTTTGCTAAAGTATCATGCAAAGGAGGCATAATTGTGGTGACAAATCTAAGATAAATGTTGGTGAGAAGCTAGGAAAGTTGACTATTTTCTAACATATCGAAGCCATTCAAAAACCCCAATCTACATCTTCTTGAGTGAGGAGAGGAATCTAATGAGTCTCATTATTGGTGGGAAGATGAACATTAACTGACATATACCAAATTTGAGTTACAACTCTAAAGTTCCATATAGACATATTATATATTTTGAATAGAGGGACTCTAGTTAGTTTAAAGTTTTGGATTAGAATTAAACTCAGTAACTGTAATAACATTCTCAGATAATCATACTTCTTTTTCATTCTTAATTACTTTTTGCAGAGAAGAAGTTAACTTTTTTTGAGATGATGAAGTTAGTTAAAAATCCATGGTAACTCTACTCTTTTTGAATTTAAGATAATACTTATGAGGTAACAAGGACACAAAAGTGAGACTTACATGGTCTCAAAACACCTTCATTTGCTGAACATGACCTCATTCATATATAAAATAATAATAATAATAATAATTACAGACCTCTAGATATGATAATTGTATATGAAAGGCTATCCCTTAGATTAGTCATGTCTCTTGGGTAATCTATATATATCATAGTCTTCCTGACTAAATCATCTCTTGTATCATTAATATTTTTGCTATTATTTTTTAATTTTAAATACCATGCACAGGTCAATTTTCTTATGGATACCCTTGTGATCACCACAAAGTATGTGACAAGTAGTATTAGAGCATGTTTGAACATGTGATCCAGGTGGATATCGATGGCCACCCACCGATTCCAACTGGATCACATACATATGTTGTCTTGGCAGTTTTAGTTTTCATCTCGATAGTTGTTTTCTAGCTTTTCAAGTCCCAAACTTCTGGGGTTGTTTTGAGGCCCTAAACAATGTTTTTTGGGCCTGCCATAATCACAATGTAGATGTATTTAGAGTGTGATAGAATAATGAATAGTCCTCAGATAGACCTTTCCAACGGGTTCTTGTGTGCCTAAAACAAAGATCGTATGCAAAAGTTATGACCTCGAAAAGATAATGTACCAACTTACCCCAATGGGGCCGACATGACTTTTGGAACTTCATCTCCTAGGGTTAGGTTTTTGTATGTATAGGGTTTTGGAATTCATGTTTGATGTAAAAAGGATTTTGGAACCTCATTTTACTCATCTTCTTTCCAATGAGCAAAACCGTCACATATCTTCTCAGAGATAAGCCACCACCATTGTAGCAAGCTTGTTTCAGTCTGCATTTTATAGTTTCAACATATTTCCTTATGAATAGAAGCTAAGTTTTACTGTATTTATGTTATTTTTCCTTGTATCTTTGTGTTAATAATTTAGATCTATATTCATTTTGTTTTTCTCATCAAATCTGGATCAATGATATCAGAGAGGTCTACTCCTTGTCGTTATTAATGCATGTCCTAGACGAGGTCAGCGTACAAAGAGTTGGGTATAGAGCTTGTTTCTCTTGAGGAAAAGGGCTCTTGCATACCCAAGAGACTTCCATGGTGGGAGAAAAGAAAGACGATGGGACAAGATATATTTTCAAACTTTTTTCTCGGAGAATCCCTCATGCAACAGAGGAACGAGATGATGGATAGTTTTTCGCAAATCCTTTGACGAATACCAACAAGAGACAGATATTCCTCGAGCGAAGGTGCTGCCTCCTTCAAGTTAAATATAAATTTTTATATTCCTATATTTTAAGGTCAGATAGTTGCAGATGTTGCAGACAAATGGTTGAATCTTCTAGAAGGGTATTTTTCTATCCATAAATTTTCCAATAGAGAAAATATTACATTTGTGCTCCTCAAAGTCATCCCCCATGTCAAATATTGGTGGGAGAATTTTTGTGAGAAAAAGGAAACATAGGAACCCTCATAATTTATAGTCACACTCACATAGGAGTCCTTCAGGGATTCTATTAAGGAACAATACTACCTTGTTGGAAGTTATGATGACTTATATAGAAGATGAACCACACTGCGACATGAAAGGGACCAAACAATGCCAGAGTTCGCAATTATCTTCCATACCTTGTGTACCAAGATGGCTATCAAATATTTTGAGCGACATATGGTGCTCAAGTATTGCGATGGTCTATATAGATACATCCAGACAAAAATGTATCTTCTGGACATCTTGTCCTTGGGTGTGACCTATCAATATGTTGTCAAAATTGAGCAGAAGCTTAAGTAAAATATGTGACAGTTTGGGTCTGGGAACCCCTCACAGTAGAAGTAGGGCAAGGGAAGCCCCAACCCACAGAACAAAGGGAAGAGAAAATATGGACAACCTCAAGACAAATAGTCTAAGCCACAAAAAAAGAAGGAAAATGGAAAGATGAAGAAAGACACTAGGAAGTGGTACAACCTCCATAAGAGCCCCTGGCATAACACTGTTGATTGCCGATCAAAGAAGTCATTGGTGGCAGAGGTGAAAGCCTCTGAATTAGATGCAGGTTATGAATGAGAGTTAGAACTCGAAAAGGGGAGATAGATTATTCAAGCAGAACCCAGTGCCACTGTTTCTACCACCAATATCTATCCCAGTGAACTTGATGAGCTAGAGGAAGGGGAACAACTCTTTCATTCATAGATGTGGTTGAAGGGTACTCCACTACAATTCGTTGTTTATAGAGGTATCCATAAGAACCTCATCTCAGTGGAGGTCGTCAAGCATATGGCCCTACCAACAATGCTTCACCCACATCCATACATCGTTGGATGGCTCCGCCAAGGAAGCAATATTAGTGTCAACCAACAATGTCGCTTTTCCTATGACATCAATCCCTTCAAAGATGAGGTATTGTGTGATGTTTCTCCCCTTGAATTTTGTGATGTTATTTTGGGCCAACCTTATTTATGGAAACATCATGTTGTATATGAGTCTAGGCCTCATAATTTTATTATTACTTTCAATAGGAAATTGTACAATATGTCGAGGTAGTCCCACCTA
Organism: Picea engelmannii; assembly: GCA_009831015.1. NCBI lineage: Eukaryota > Viridiplantae > Streptophyta > Pinopsida > Pinales > Pinaceae > Picea > Picea engelmannii. The sequence goes on from ML781730.1 coordinate 680,817, forward strand.
CTACCATTTCCTTGATCTCTAGAGCAATGAAAGAATGTCATCTCTCAGACTGGGAAATTTGTCTTTTTCACGATTCACTCTCAAAGTGAGCGGAAGGTTGCAGCCACATCCATGGCCTTTACGACCAAACTCTACACGTAGTAGAAGTAAGAAGATAAGGTCGTGGAAGAATATAAAGACATATTCTCTTCACCCACTAGGGTACCTCTACATTGTTAGGTCAAGGATTCAATAGACTTGACCTTTGACGCACTACTACCCAATGGGCCAGTCTATCACCGCTCTTTTTTAGAAAATGAGAAGATCAAGCGTTAGATCCAAGAAATTCTCCAAAAGTAGCACATCTGACCCAACTCATCACTGTTTGGAATCCTAATCGTGCTTGTGCAGAAGAAATAAGAGACTTGGAGATTGTAGCACACCTTTTTCTGCTACTTTGTTTAATCGCTTTGAAAAGGAAACTTTAACACCACTCTATACAGATGTTATACAATCCACATGCATTTAAACAAATAAACACATTCAAGCTCAGAGTAAACATATTATCTACTGCTATAATTAACCATCCATAGTGTCTCATACTAATTCGTATACACAACGAAAATCGTGATAACATAAACAGTAGAGTCATACACAATGTGATAAAAAAACATAATCAAATACTTATCTTTTAATAGTGGTAAATTCCACCAACCAAGTGTAGGCCTTCCACGAACCTCCCAACCTTAGACCGCACTGCTCATCAGCTCAGCAATGGGTCACACCCGAGCAGGGACTAAGTTCCACCCCAATGCAAGGAAATCTAGGCTAGGTTGAGGTTATAGGGAAAACAACACACAACCACAAGGAAGGGATTCTCTCCAAGGAACCTCCCACGCTCACTGCCCACAGACCCTCATTCCCCACATGCCTGTTCCACCCCAGGAGTATACACCTTCTCTGTCACCTGGACAGTCCTTCGGCTGCTAATCTCCCTTGCCATGGGTTACAGGAACAGGTCGGACCGGAAGTCTCCGGGGTCTGTGGCAGCTACAGGTTTCCTTCCAGGAGTTCTCTCCTTCCTCTGTGCACTCTCTCACCTAGAGGGAGTCACTCACAGGTCCAACAACCTGTTCTTCCAATCTTCAACCACCTCTCTCACCTGGAGAGAGTGTTGTACAAACTGACCAACAAGCCACACAAGATCAAACAATACACGTCCACCACAATCCACGGGATCTAGACACAAACACCCTAGGGCTGCTCCAGACAGGTGCAACAATATAGCCAGGCTTAATAGGGATGAGACACTTTTGTTTTCTCAATTTGGCAACACGAAATAGACTCACATTCTGGATTCTCAAGGATGCGTGACGAGTTGTCCACGCAGGGGTCAACTCAAACTTAACGGTTCACAACCGAAAGGGTGTCCAGCCTTCCATAAGCAAATATAGACACCAGCCTCTTTGGTTCAGAGTGCACCAGGGTATCTCTTGCGAAGGACCCAACCGGTTCACGTTCCGACGGTCGAGTAGAATGGAGGAGGAACCCCCCAGCACGACTCGTCTCAACCTTTCATTGCATGTGCCAGGGTTGACACTTGTCCCCCATACGACTGCATGCCTCCTTCAGCATGCGTTCCTCCCACCATTTAGGAATCACATGTCCTTCCAAAAGGACTTAGGTTAAAACATATAATGCACATATCTTTTGGGATAATATTAAAATATTATTCCCAGGCTTAAGCCCTCTAGGCTTAGCCCCTAGGCTCAACACTTAGCCCATTTTCCCACCTTCCAGCCCCTAATTCCTTTTCCATCCTATAGATGCTCAATCCCCCTTCACTCATTCATCATGGTCGGTCTGCACATGGTGGTGTTTATGTTTTATTAATTGTTTTGCGTGATTACATATACAACAACAGGCTCTTGGCCTTCAACACTCAGGATCCTTGGCCTAACAACACATAAGCCTTCAAATTATACAAACTTGGCTCACCAGCCTATAAAACATAATTACAATTCCTTTCAAAACATGGTTTACAATGGGGCTCGGCCTTGGAGACACTACAATCCCCCTCCCCTTATTTTTGTACCGTCCTCAGTGCAACTTTACACAACATCTGCAAGATTTTCAAAAATTTTCAAAAAGATGTAGGTACTCTGCCCGCATAACATTTGCATGCTCCCATGTCGCATTCTCAGGACCGTACCAGGTCCACTAGACCTTTACAATCTCTATGACTCGATTCCAGAGCTTTTTTCTTTTCCTGTCCAATATGCATACAGGACGCACTTGCAAGACACCTTCTGGTTCCACCTGAATCACATTCCAATCGATGACATGATTAGCATCAGTTACATATTTCTTAAGCATTGAAACATGAAACACATTATGTACAGTCATAGATGCAGGTAATGCAAGCATGTATGGAACCGGCCCAATCCTTTCTAGGATCTCAAATGGCCCACAAAATCTTGCTGCCAACTTGGCGCAACTTCCCAGCTTTAGGGAACTCCTATTAGTTTTTAGTTTCAGGAAAAAATGGTCACCCACTTTGAATTCTCTAAGGGTTCTGTTACTATCAGCGTAACTTTTCTACCTGTCCTAGGCAACTTTTAGATTATGTTTAATTTTTATCATTTGATCTTCCATCTCTTTGAGTAGCTCAGTCCCAACTACTACTCTATCAGTTGGATTATCCCAGCTCAGTGGAGTGTTGCACTTAATTCCATAAAGCACTTTGAATGGGCTCATCTTCAGTGATGCATGATACCCATTATTGTAGGCGAATTCCACCAAATGCAGGTAGTCCTCCCACCTTGATGGTTTATCCATCACATACATTCTCAGCATGTCTTCTATTACTCTGTTTACTCTCTTTGTCTGTCCATCAGACTTGGGATTATATGTTGTACTAAAGTTCATATTCGTTCTGAATCCTTTGAACAGGCCTTTCAAGAATTTCGAAGTGAATTTCGGGTCTCTATCAGACACAATTTTCTTAGGAATTCCCTGCAAGTGTGCAACTTCTTTAAAAAGATATCAGCAACATCAGTTGCTCTGTGGGTGGTTTTTAGTGGAATAAAATGGGCAGCTTTAGTAAGCTTTTCCACCACCACCATGATTGAATCATGTTGCTTTCTTGTTCTGGGCATCCTGTGATAAAATCCATTGTTACCATGTCCCATTTCCATTCAGGAATAGGTAAAGGCTGCAACAACCCTGCTGGGTGCCTATGCTCAGCCTTAACCTTTTGGCACTCCATACATCTGACGATGTATTCAACAATTTCTTTCTTCAAACCCGACCAAAAATAATGGCCTTTGGCTGCTACCATATTCTTCTAGTATCCAGGATGTCCAACATAAGCCACGTTATGCATCTCCTTTAGAATTACCAGCTTCAATTCTCGGACATTGGGTACATACACTTTGTTTTTATACAGAAGTAAACCATAAGCTCCCAAGGTGTAACTTTCCTTGGTTTTTTCTCTCTCATGCTGTTGTAGCTTTGCTACTAGACTTTTGTACTGCAAATCAGCATTGGAAGCTTCCAAAATTCTGTCTTTAATCTCAGTTCTGTACATGCTAATGGCTATAGCATGCAATTTGTGTGCTTTTCTGCTGAGTGCGTCAACCACCTTATTTTCTTTCCCTTTGATATGCTTGATATCAAAGTCATATTCGCACAGAAACTCTAGCCATCTAATTTGCCTGACATTTAAGGTCGGATGATCAAATAAATATTTCAGGTCGTTATGGTCTGTTCTCAACTCGAATCTCTTGCCCATGAGGTAATGTCTCCATTTCATCAAGGTGTGGACGATTGCTGCCAGCTCTAAATCGTGAGTGGCATAATTCTTCTCATTCTCCTTTAACTTTCGGTATTCATAACAAAATACAAATCCTTCTTGGTTGAGAACTCCTCCCAGGCCCTCCTTACATGCATCTATGCACACTACGTAATCCTTATTTGGATATGCAATCTTCAGGATTGGAGCACTGGTTAGTAGCTGCTTCAATTGCTAGAAGTTGCTCTCACATTCTTCAGTCCACTGGAAATTCTTCTCCTTCCTTTGCAAGGAAGTGATAGAATGAGCTATCTTTGAGAATCCAACTATAAACCTCCTATAGTAACCTGCCAAACCCATAAAAGATCTAACTTCTACCACATTCCTTGGTGCTGGCCATTCTCGAATGGCTTGTACCTTCTCAGGATCCACAACGATCCCTTATTCAGATATAATGTGTCCCAAGTAATGGATCTACCTTTGATAAAAAGAGCACTTGCTCAGTTTTGCATACAACTGGTGTTCTCTCAACACCTGCAACACCATTCTCAGGTGTTGCTCATGTTCTTCCTCTGTCTTGGAATACACCAAGACGTCATCTAGGAAATCTATGACAAATTTTTCCAAATAATCTCTGAACACTCCATTCATTAAGCACATGAAAATAGCAGGCACGTTGGATAGCCCAAACAACACCACTGTGAACTCATAATTATCGTACCTTGTTCTAAAGGCGGTCTTGTTGATGTCTTCATCCTTTATTCTCACTTGGTGATATCCTGATCGGCGATCTATTTTCAAATTTTTTTTCACATCCTTCAACTGATCAAAAAGATCATCAATCCTTGGTAGAGGATACTTGTTCTTGACAGTAACCTTATTCAACTGTCGAAAATCAATGCACAACCTCAACGTCCCATCTTTCTTCTTCATGAATAGGACCGGGGCTCTCCACGGTGACACACTGGGGTGAATGTAACCTTTCTTTAGTAGCTCTTTGAGCTGCAATTGCAATTCTTTCAGCTTTGGTGTACTCATTCTGTAAGGAGCCTTCAAAACTAGAGCTTCTCCAGGCATCAAATTTATGGAAAAATTGATGTCCCTCCTCGGAGGTAGTCCAGGTACCTCCTGAAATACATCCTTGAATTCCTTGAGTACCTCATGATCTTCCAAATTCGATACTACATCTCAGGATACGTCTTCCACCCGAGCTGCATATAATTGACAGCCTTTCCGGTAACATTTCTTCAACTGCATGGCTGAGATTTCCCTCACGACCACGGCTCTGGGAATTCCTTAGATTGTTACCTGATTTGTCTCTTCGTTCAGGCATGTGAACCTCTTGTGACGGCAATCCAGAAGGGCATAGTGTTGGTCCAACCAGTCCATCCCAATTAAGAAATCGTATGAGCCTAAAGGCAGAATGTTCAATTTAGTCTTAGTGCTCATTCCTTTCATGTCCACTGAACAAGACTTAACCAATTCAATGACCTTCCTCTTGGTCCCTGTGGCCAACTGTACTAACCAATACTTCTCATGTTTTCTTCTCGTTAGATGCAAACTTTCCACCACTCTAGGATCTACATAACTATGGATAGCCCCTGAATCAATTAAAATAAAAAGTGGTCGGTTGTTGTTTGTACCTTCCACTTCAATCATGTGCAATTGAAATTCTACTTGCTTGTTGTCGAGGGCTGCATAGATCCTTAGCATTTTGCTGCCCATATCCTCCACTGTTTTAACTTGCTGAATAGTATGGACAGTTCTTGCTTTGTCGTTTCTGTGGGGGCCGTCTCTGTACCTATGATTCCCTTTACAACCCGAACAATCCATAGGTGGTGGTCTTGGCACCTTCTCACTCCCTTCAAATTTCCTGGGCTCTCTAAAAGATGACTGTCCCCAAGGACTGTTTCTGAAAAAGGAAGGCTTGTTTCCCTTCTGCCTCTGTTCCTTCTTAAACTTCCTTTGATCATTCCAAAGAAGGACAAGCCTTTCTCCTTGTTGTTCATACAAGCATTTCACCTTTCTTATGGTCTCTTCCATGGTCTTAGGATCGTCATATTGAATCTTGTCACTCATGGAAGGTGGCAGTCCACTCAGATATCTCTGAATCTTGACAGCCTCATCTTTGATGAATGGAACATACTTCAGTAGTTCTAGGAAACTTCGTTCATATTCATCAATAGTCATGTTGCCTAGCTTGAGTTCGAAGAACTCCTTCATCTTTCTGTCATAGTATCTTTTAGTCAGGTATTTCTTCTCGAAATACCTCTTAAACTCCTTCCACGTGACCTCTTTCTCTCTGATATGCTACACCTGCACAAACTGATCCCACCACATGGATGCTTTTCCTTTCAGTTGGTACATTGCAATTCTTCCTTCTGCATGGGAAGAATAATTCTGCAGTTGGAAGTATTTCTTCATGCCAAGCAACCATGTCTCGTAATCTTCCTCTTTCTTATGTTCTCCATCGAATGTTGGAGGCTTAATCTTGTTCATCTCTCCTTTCAATTCCTCCTTTCCAGATTTTCGATGTTTTCTTGTAGGGGATGGGCTTGAACTACTGTGTGTCTTCCTGTCAGAATGTCTTTGGGAGCGACTAAGATGTCGGCTACCACTCTTTGACCTACTTCTTATCCCATGGGTTCTGCGACTCTCCATCGTACTTGATTCTCTTCCCTTCTTGAGTTTCTTCTCTATTCTTTCCAGGCTCTTCAAAAATTTTAAGTTTAGTTCACCCTGTCGATCCATGACTTTCATAAGCTTTCGGCTATCAGCTCAGCGAGCCTTGGCCTCTCTTTGTAATCCTTCAATGATTTTCATTATGTGTCCTTCCTTATCCTTTTCTTTTCCATGCCCGTTGGAGTTCGATCCTTCCACTCCCGTATTGACATCCTTTCCTTCCCATTCGTCTTCTGTTTCGGGGGTAATATGCACTTTTCCCCACTCCATAATCGACGTTGTTTAACTAGAATCCTGACCTCCGTTGAAATCTACACACGGATTGTGCAATTAAATTCAAAGTTTGTCAGGCCATTACTCCTTTTGGAACAATTCATAACATTTATAAGCCAATACGAACAAGAACGAAAGACATTTTGATTCAAATAAGTTTTCTGAGTTCTCTTTCGGCTCTGCAATTTTAGGACTTCATTTTTTTGGGTTTTCGAAGATTTCATTTTCAGCACTTCAGAATTTCAGGACTTCGGGTTTCGGGGTTTCGGCCCACAAGGCTTTCAACTTGCTTTCCTTTCCAACCCCGACTTCTGAAATTTCGACTTACTCTACCCTCCGGGCCCACATGGCTCAGTCGTTACCCACAACTACGGTGGCACGTGGTACGTTAATGAGGGCCCACATCGCTTTTTAATGACATCATCAGGTCCCACCTCTCTCGCTTCTCTTCTTGACCCACCGGTATGTGGTACATCTCCATGTGTCCACGTCCATTCCTAGAAAATCCAACGGTCAGATCTTTCTCAGATCTACAGTGCAGATCCTTTCGGTGTTTCGGGGTTTCGGGTGTCGGAAGTTCGTGCATCCACACATGTTGAACTTCCATTTGCCGAATCAGGACTTCACTGTCTACTAACTTACTTGATCCAATGGTCAAGTTCTTCTCCCCATGATCTATGGTGTAGATTGTTTCAGGATTTCGGGTTTCGAAGGTGTTCACCTCTTCTCACCTCCCATCTCCCAAAACGTTGATTTCTTCCTCACATCTAGTGGTCGTCACAAAATCTGAGATCCTCCAAAAGAATCTCATCTGTTCATTGGGTTTATCATCATGAGAGCCCGAACTCTTGATCACGAGACTCCCCAAAATCTCGATCCTTGGTTTTTCGATGCAGTTAATCTCTTGACATGTAACCTCCATCCATCGGACGGTTCAGATCTATCTCGGGGTTTTCACCACGAAAAACCTGGGCCTTCTTCATCAGGATTCCCGATTCTGCGATTCCCAATTTCTGAAATGTGTAATCTCACAACACGTGGACTCTGTCATTCAGATGGTTTAGATCTATTTCAGGATTTCCACCATGGAAAGTCCCGATCTCTTGTCATCAGGACTCCCGATCTTGCAATTCCCAATTTCCCGAAATGGGAAATCTCACGACACATGGCCTCCATCATTTGGACGGTCTAGATCTATTTTGGGATTTTGCCCCTATTCACTGGGGTTTTAACCCTCGTATATCTCCTGACAGGTCCAACGACTGTTGGGTTTTCTAGCCAAGATCTGATGGCTCAGACAGTTCCTAACTCACTCAGGATTTCGCGTATCGCAATTTCCACACTCTTGTGAAATTCCAAAGGGCTTTAAACCCTGTGCACACTTTCCATATCTAATGGTCACAAGGGTTCACCTTCTCTTCCGAACATATCCTAAAGATCCTACACTTCTGGTGTGGATTCCTCCCTCCCTGTGGACTCATACCATACTGGCTGTGGTTTCATAACGCGACTATACCTCTTGAGCTTAAAAATTTGTCAAGTAACTTCTTGACACTTTGGAGCACACCAGGGTCCGAAATTGGCCTTCCAAACCCAATTTCCCTTCGCATCCTCGGTCCAAATACCACTCCACTGGCCCATCTAGGCTCAGTGTCGAAACCTTGGCTCTGATACCAAACTGTAGCACACCTTTTTCTGCTACTTTGTTTAATCGCTCTGAAAAGGAAACTTTAACACCACTCTATACAGATGTTATACAATCCACATGCATTTAAACAAATAAACACATTCAAGCTCAGAGTAAACATATTATCTACTGCTATAATTAACCATCCATAGTGTTTCATACTAATTCGTATACACAACGGAAATCATCATAACATAAACAATAGAGTCATACACAATGTGATAAAAAAACATAATCAGATACTTATCTTTTAATAGTGGTAAATTCCACAAACCAAGTGCAGGCCTTCCACAAACCTTCCAGCCTTAGACCGCACTTCTCATCATCTCAGCAATGGGTCACCCCTGAGCTGGGACTAAGTTCCACCCGAAGGCAAGGAAATCTAGGCTAGGCTGAGGTTAAAGCGAAAGCAACACACAACCACAAGGAAGGGATTCTCTCCAAGGAACCTCCCACGCTCACTGCCCACAGACCCTCATTCCCCACATGCCTATTCCACCCCAGGAGTATACACCTTCTCTGTCACCTGGACAGTCCTTCAGCTACTAATCTCCCTTGCCTTGGGTTACAGGAACAGGCCGGACCGAAAGTCTCCAGGCTCTGTGGCAGCTACAGGGTTCCTTCTAGGAGTTCTCTCCTTCCTCTACGCACTCTCTCACCTGGAGGGAGTCACTCACAGGTCCAACAACCTGTTCTTCCAATCTTCAACCACCTCTCTCACTTGGAGAGAGTGTTGTACAAACTAGCCAAAATGCCACATAGGATCAAACAATACATGTCCACCACAATCCATGGGATCCAGACACGAACACCACAGGGCCACTCCAGACAGGTGGTGCAATAGTATAGCCAGGCTTAACAGGGAAGAGACACTTCTGTTTTCTCAATTTGGAAACACGGAATAGACTCACATTCTGGATTCTCAAGGATGCGTGATGAGTTGTCCATGCCGGGGTCGACTCAAACTTAACGGTTCACAACTGAAAGGGTGTCCAGCCTTCCAGAAGAAAATATAGACACCGACCTCTTTGGTTCAGAGTGCACCAGGGTATCTCTTGCGGAGGTCCCAACCGGTTCACGTTCCGACGGTCGGGTAGAATGGAGGAGGAATCCCCTAGCACGGCTCGTCTCAGCCTTTCATTGCATGCGCCAGGGTTGACACTTGTCCCCCATGCGTCTACATGCCTCCTTCAACATGCCTTCCTCCCACCATTTGGGAATCACATGTCCTTCCAAAAGGACTTAGGTTAAAACATATAATGCACATATCTTTTGGGATAATATTAAAATATTATTCCCAGGCTTAAGCCCTCTAGGCTTAGTCCCTAGGCTCAACACTTAGCCCCTTTTCCCACCTTCTAGCCCCTAATTCCTTGCCCATCCTATGGATGCTCAGTCCCCCTTCACTCATTCATCATGGTTGGTCTACAGATGACGATGTTTATGTTTTATTAATTGTTCTGCGTGATTACATATACTACAACAAGCTCTTGGCCTTCAACACTCAGGCTCCCTGGCCTAACAACACATAAGCATCCAGCTTATACAAACTTGGCTCACCAGCCTATAAAAAATAATTACAATTCCTTTCAAAACATGGTTTACAATGGGGCTCGGCCTTGGGGACACTACAATCCCCCTCCCCTTATTTTTGCACTCTCCCCAGTGCAACTTTACACAACATCTGCAAGATTTTCAAAAATTTTCAAAAAAATGCGGGTACTCTGCCCGCATAACATATGCATGCTCCCATGTCACGTCCTCAGGATTGTACCAGGTCAACTAGACCTTTACAAGCTCTATGACTCGATTTCGGAGCTGTTTGCTTTTCCTGTCCAATATGCGTACAGGATGCACTTGCAGGACACCTTATGGTTCCACCTGAATCACATTCCAATCGATGACATGATTAGCATCAGGTACATATATCCTAAGCAGTGAAACATGAAACACATTATGTACAATCATAGATGCAGGTAATGCAAGCATGCATGCAACCGGCCCAATCCTTTCTAGGATCTCAAATGGCCTACAAAATCTTGTTGCCAACTTGAAGCAAATTCCCAGCTTTAGGGAACTCCTGTTAGTTTTTACTTTTAGGAAAACATGGTCACCCACTTTGAATTCTCTATGGGTTCTGTTACTATCAGCGTAACTTTTCTTCCTGTCCTAGGCAACTTTTATATTATGTTTAATTTTTATCATTTGATCCTCCATCTCTTTGAGCAGCTCAGGCCCAACTACTACTCTGTCAGTTGGATTATCCCAACTCAGTGGAGTGTTTCACTTTCTTCCATAAAGCGCTTTGAATGGGCTCATCTTCAGTGATGCATGATACCCATTATTGTAGGTGAATTCCACTAAATGCAGGTAGTCCTCCCACGTTGATGGTTTATCAATCACATACATTCTCAGCATGTCTTCTATTACTCTGTTTACTCTCTCTATCTGTCCATCAGACTCGGGATGATTCACTGTACTAAAGTTCAGATTCGTTCTGAATCCTTTGAAAAATCCTTTCTAGAAATTCGAAGTGAATTTCGGGTCTCTATCAGACACAATTGTCTTAGGAATTTCGTGCAAGCATGAAACTTCTTTTAAAAAGATATCGGCAACATTAGTTGCTCTGTGGGTGGTTTTTAGTGGAATAAAATGGGCATCTTTAGTAAGCTTGTCCACCACCACCATGATTGAATCATGTTTCTTGCTTGTTCTGGGCAATCCTATGATAAAATCGATTGTTACCACATCCCATTTCCATTCAGAAATAGGTAAAGGCTGCAACAACCCTGCTGGGTGCCTGTGCTCAACCTTAACCTTTTTGCACTCCATACATCTGGTGATGTATTCAAAGATTTCTTTCTTCAAACCCGGCCAAAAATAATGGCCTTTGACCGTTTCCATAGTCTTCTAGTATCCATGATGTCCAGCATAAGCCACGTTATGCCTCTCCTTTAGAATTGCCAGCTCCAATTCTCGGACATTGGGTACATACACTTTGTTTTTATATAGAAGTAAACCATCATCTCCAAGGTGTAAATTTCCTTGGTTTGTGGTCTCTCACGCTGCTATAGCTTTGCTACTAGACTTTTGTACTGCAAATCAACATTGGCAGCTTCCAAAATTCTGTCTTTAATCTCAATTCTGTACATGCTAATGGCTGTAGCATGTAATTCGTGCGCTTTTCTGCTGAGTGCATCAGCCACCTTATTTTCTTTCCCTTTTATATGCTTGATATCAAAGTCATATTCACACAGATACTCCAACCATCTAATTTTCCTGGCATTTAAGGTTGGCTGATCAAATAAATATTTTAGGCTGTTATGGTCTATTCTCAACTCGAATCTCTTGCCCATAAGGTAATGTCTCCATTTCCTCAAGGCGTGGATGATTGCTACCATTTCTAAATCGTGAGTGGCATAATTCTTCTCATGCTCCTTTAACTTTCGGGTTTCATAGCAAACTACAAATCCTTCTTGGTTGAGAACTCCTCCCAGCCCCTCCTTACACGCATCTGTGCACACTACATAATCCTTATTTGGATCTGTAATCTTTAGGATTGGAGCACTGGTTAGTAGCTACTTCAATCACTGGAAGCTGCTCTCACATTCTTCAGTCCACTAGAACTTCTTCTCCTTCCTTTGCAAGGAAGTGATAGAATGAGCTATCTTTGAGAATCCAACTATAAACCTCCTATAGTAACCTGCCAGAGCCATAAAAGATCTAACTTCTGCCACATTCATTAGCGCGGGCCATTCTCTAATGGCCTGTACCTTCTCAGGATCCACAACGATCCCTTCTTCATATATAATGTGTCCCAAGTAATGGATCTGCCTTTGATAAAAAGAGCACTTGCTCAGTTTTGCGTACAACTGGTGTTCTCTCAACACCTGCAGCACCATTCTCAGGTGTTGCTCATGTTCTTCCTCTGTCTTGGAATACACCAAGACGTCGTCCAGGAAGACTATGAAAAACTTGTCCAAATAATCTCCGAACACTCCATTCATTAAGCACATGAAAACAACCGACGTGTTGGACAGCCCAAACGATACCACTGTGAACTCATAATGACCGTACCTTGTTTTAAAGGTGGTCTTGCTGATGTATTCATCCTTTATTCTCACTTGGTGATATCCTGATCGAAGATCTATTTTTGAATTTTTTTTCACAGGCTTCAACTGATCAAAAAGATCATGAATCCTTGGCAGAGGATACTTGTTCTTGAAAATAACCTTATTCAACTGCCGAAAATCAATGCACAACCTCAACGTCGCATCTTTCTTCTTCATGAATAGGACCGGGGCTCCCCACGGTGACACACTAGGGTGAAAGTAACCTTTCTTTAGTAGCTCTTTGAGATGCAATTGCAATTCTTTCAGCTCTGGTGTACTCATTCTGTAAGGATCCTTCGAAACTGGAGCTGCTCTAGGCATCAAATTTATGGAAAAATCGATGTCCCCCCTCAGAGGTAGTCCAGGTACCTCCTAAAATACATCCTTGAACTCCTTGAGTACCTCATGATCTTTCAGATTCGATACTACATCTTGGGATACTTCTTCCACCCGAGCTGCATATAATTGACAGCCTTTCCGGTAACATTTCTTTAGCTCCATGGCTGAGATTTCCCTCACAGCCACAGCTCTGGGAATTCCTTGGACTGTTACCTGATTTCCCTCGTCATTCAGGCATGTGAACCTCTTTTTACGACAATCCAGAAGGGCATGGTGCTA
>ML781730.1:694010-715269 GCA_009831015.1 Picea engelmannii
GCCTAAAGGCAGAATGTTCAATTCAGCCTTAGTGCTCATTCCTTTCATGTCCACTGAACATGACTTAACCAATTCAGTGACCTTCCTCTTGGTCCCTGTGGCCAACTGTACTAACCAAGACTTCTCATGTTTGCTTCTCGTTAGATGCAAACTTTCCACCACTCTAGGATCTACTTAACTATGGCCAGCCCTTGAATCAATTAAAATAACAAGTGGTTGGTTGTTGATCGTACCTTCCACTTCAATCATGTGCGATTGAAATTCTGCTTGCTTGTTGTCCAGGGCTACATAGATCCTCGACATTCTGTTGCCCATATCCTCCACTGTTTTATCTTGCTGAACAGTATGGACAATTCTTGCTTTGTCGTTTCTGTGGGGGCAGTCTCTGTACCTATGATTCCCTTTACAACCCCAACACTCCATAGGTGGCGGTCTTGGCACCTGCTCACTCCCTTCAAATTTCCTAGGCTCTCTAAAAGATGACTGTCCCCAAGGACTATTTCTGAAAAAGGAAGGCTTGTTTCCCTTCTGCCTCTATTCCTTCTTAAACTTCCTCTGATCATTCCAAACCTTCTGAAGGATAGGCCTTTCTCCTTTTTGTTCATACAATCATTTCTCCTTTCTTATGGTCTCTTCCATGGTCTTAGGATCTTCATATTGAACCTTTTCACTCATGGAAGGTGGTAGTCCACTTAGATATCTCTGAATCTTGACAACCTCATCTTTGATGAATGGAACATACTTCAGTAGTTCTAGGAAACTTCATTCATACTCATCAATAGTCATGCTGCCTAGCTTGAGTTCAAAGAACTCCTTCATCTTTCTCTCATAGTATCTTTTAGTCAGGTATTTCTTCTCGAAATACCTCTTAAACTCCTTCCAAGTGACCTCTTTCTCTCTAATGTGTTGCACCTTCACAAAATCATCCCACCACATGGATGCTTTTCCTTTCAGTTGGTACATTGCAATTCTTCCTTCTGCATGGGCAGAATAATTCTATAGTTGGATGTATTTCTTCATGCCAAGCAACCATGTCTCGACATATTCCTACTTCTTATGTTCTCCATCGAATGTTGGAGGCTTAATCTTGTTCATCTCTCCTTTCAATTCCTCCTTTCCAAATTTTTGATGTTTTCTGGTAGGGGATGGGCTTGAACTACTATGTGTCTTCCTGTCAGAATGTCTTTAGGAGCGACTAAGATGTCGGCTACCACTCTTCGACCTACTTCTTCTCCCATGGGTTCTGCGACTCTTCGTCGTACTTGAGTCTCTTCCCTTCTCGATTTTCTTCTCTATTCTTTCCAGGCTCTTCAAAAATTTTAAGTTTAGTTCACCCTGCCGATCCCTGACTTTCATAAGCTTTCAGATATCAGCTCGGCGAGCCTTGGCCTCTCTTTGCAATCCTTCAATGATTTTCATTATGTGTCCTTCCTTATCCTTTTCTTTTCCATGCCCATTAGAGTTCGATCCTTCCACTCCCGTATTGACATCCTTTCCTTCATGTTCGTCTTCCATTTCAGGGGTAATAAGCACTTTTCCCCACTCCATACTCGACATTGTTTAACTGGAGTCCTGACCTCCGTTGAACTCTACACACGCATTGTGCCATTAAATTCGAAGTTTTCCAGGCCATTACTCCTTTCGGAAAATTTCATAACATTTATAAGCCAATACGAACAAGAACGAAAGACATTTTAATTCAAATAAGTTTTCTGAATTCTCGTTCAGCTCTGCAATTCCAGGACTTCATTTTTTGGGTTTTCGAAGCTTTCATTTTCGACACTTCGGAATTTCGGGACTTTGGGATTCATGGTTTCGGCCCACAAGGATTTCAACTTGCTTTCCTTTCCAACCCCGACTTCTGAAATTCCGACTTACTCTACCCTCTGGGCCCACATGGCTCAGTGGTTACCCACAACTACGGTGGCACGTGGTACATTAATGAGGGCCCACGTTGCTTTTTAACGACGTCATCGGGTCCCACCTCTCTCGATTCTCTTCTTGACCCATCGGCATGTGGTACATCTCCATGTGTCCACGTCCATTCCTAGAAAATCCAACAGTCATATCTTTCTCAGATCTACGGTGCATATCCTTTCGGCGTTTCGGGGTTTCGAGTGTCGGAAGTTCATGCATCCACACATCTTGAACTTCCATTTTCTGAATCATGACTTCACTGTCTACTAACTTACTTGATCCAATGGTCAAGTTCTCCCCATGATCTATGGTGTAGATTGTTTTGGGATTTCAGGTTTCGAATGTGTTCACCTCTTCTCACCTCCCATCTCCCAAAACGTCGATTTATTCCTCACATCTAATGGTCGTCACAGACTCTGAGATCCTCCAAAAGAATATTGTCTGTTCATCGGGTTTATCATCACGAGAGCCCAAACTCTCGATCACGGGACTCCCTAAAATCTTTATCCCTGGTTTTCCGATGCAGTTAATCTCTCGACACGTAACCTCTGTCCATCGGACAGTTCAGATCTATCCCGTGGTTTTCACCACAAAAAACCCGGGCCTTCTTCATCAGGTTTCCCGATTCTGCAATTCTCGATTTTCGAAATGTGTAATCTCATGACACGTGGCCTCTGTCATTCAGACGGTTCAGATCTATTTCGAGATTTCCACCATGGAAAGTCCCGATCTCTTGTCATCAGGACTCCCAATCTCGCGATTCTCGATTTATCGAAATGGGAAATCTCACGACACATGGCCTACATCATTCAGACGATATAGATCTATTTCAGGCTTTCACCCCTATTCACTGTGGTTTTAACCCCCGGATATCTCTTGACAGGTCCAACGATTGTTGGGTTTTCCAGCCGAGATCTGACAGCTCAGACGGTTCCTAACTAACTCGAGATTTCACGTATCGCGATTTCCACACTCCTGTGCAATTCCAAAGGGATTTAAACCCCGTGCACACTTTCCAGATATAATGCTCACGAGGGTTCACCTTCCCTCCCGAACAGATCCTAAAGATCCTACACTTCTAGCGTGGAGTCCTCCCTCCCTGTGGACTCATACCATACTAGTTGCAGTTTCATAATGCCGCTATACCTCCTGAGCTTAAAAATTAATCAAGTAACTTCTTGACACTTTGGAGAACACCAGGGTCCAAAATTGGCCTTCTAGACCCAATTTACCTTCGCATCCTCGGTCCAAAGACCGCTCCACTGGCCCATCTAGGCTCAGTGTCGAAACCTTGGCTCTGATACCAAATTGTAGCACACCTTTTTCTGCTACTTTGTTTAATCGCTCTGAAAAGGAAACTTTAACACCACTCTATACAGATGTTATACAATCCACATGCATTTAAACAAATAAACACATTCAACCTTAGATTAAACATATTATCTACTGCTATAATTAACCATCCATAGCGTTTCATACTAATTCGTATACACAACGAAAATCATCATAACATAAACAATAGAGTCATACACAACGTGATAAAAAAACATAATCAGATACTTATCTTTTAACAGTGGTAAATTCCACCAACCAAGTGCAGGCCTTCCACGAACCTCCCAACCTTAGACCGCATTGCTCATCAGCTCAGCAATGGGTCACCCCCGAGATGGGACTAAGTTCCACCCCAAGGCAAGGAAATCTAGGCTAGGCTGAGGTTACAGGGAAAACAACACACAACCACAAGGAAGGGATTCTCTCCAAGGAACCTCCCACACTCACTACCCACAGACCCTCATTCTCCACATGCCTGTTCCACCCCAGGAGTATACACCTTCTCTGTCACCTGGATAGTCCTTCAGCTGCTAATCTCCCTTGCCTTGGGTTACATGAATAGGCTGGACCGGAAGTCTCCGGGCTCTGTGGAAGCTACAGGGTTCCTTCTAGGAGTTGTCTCCTTCCTCTGCGCACTCTCTCACCTGGAGGGAGTCGCTCACAAGTCCAACAACCTGTTCTTCCAATCTTCAACCACCTCTCTCACCTGGAGAGAGTGTTGTACAAACTGGCCAAGAAGCCACATAGGATCAAACAATACATGTCCACCACAATCCACGGGATCCAGACACGAACACCCCAAGGCCGCTCCAGACAGTTGCAACAGTATAGCCAGGCTTAACAGGGAAGAGACACTTCTGTTTTCTCAATTTGGCAACATAGAATAGACTCACATTCTGGATTCTCAAGGATGTGTGACAAGTTGTCCACGTAGGGGTTGACTCAAACTTAACGGTTCACAACCGAAAGGGTGTCCAGCCTTCCAGAAGCAAATACATACACCAACCTCTTTGGTTCAGAGTGCACCAGGGTATCTCTTGCGGAGGTCCCGACTAGTTCACATTCCGACGGTCGGGTAGAATGGCGGAGGAACCCCCAAGCATGGCTCATTGTTATAACCCATAAATTACACCACACATGCTTACCTGGCATCATTCCAACTCATATCCTCTCATTGCCAAAACATCTGCTGAACAACTCTTTGGAAATCCTCTTGTGTCAAGGTCCATGTGCCCTAACCCATTACTGCACGCGTGTGCACGCTGGCAAGCCCACTACAACCCACATGTACCTAACAAAGAAAAAAAAAGGAAAGTTGTCGACGGAACAAAAAAATATGGGTCAGTTAATTGAAACTCCCGACCATGCATGGCTGAGGGTTCATCCAAAACCCTAGCTCCTTCTAGCCTATAAAAGAAGGGGTAGGGGTACCATTTGGAGGAGGAAAAAATATAGTGAAGAAAGTCTGCCCATTTTCCGAATCCATTGTCCCAACCCTTTAGCCTTTCATCATGCCAAAGGAGATTTAACGCAAAGAAGTTGGATGAAAAATGAAGAGGAGCCCATGATTAGGATCAAGGAGCGGTGGTCGGTCTCAACTTTGATTGTAAGTTGATTCATTTTTCAAATAATAAAAGAATACTTTTCCCGTCCCAATGCATGAGTTATCTATGGTTTGTTTAATTTATGCTTAATTTCTAACCCTCTAGTAGAAAAGTAGCGTGCATGCATTGTTTTTGTTTTTGACTACAGGTTATCTTTGGAAGGAAAAATGCCAGCAAGTGGTCAAAAGCGCAATGGAGGATCTACACCAAACGTCAGTAACAAGGTTAGTAGTTCCTTTCCATGCATGTATTGTGAAAGAGGGGTTTAATTTTTGGGTGGTAGGTTAAAAAGTAATTTCTTTATGGTCAAAATCTGCATGCAAGTCTGACCCTAGTTTGCTAGTCCGTAGGGTATTTTTCCCACCAACAGAATTGGCGACCGTACTGGGGAGAATACTCTTTAGGGTTTTCAGATTTAGTTGAGTTTTTGGGTAGTTTAAGAGATTAGATTTTCTGTTTCTTTGCCTATATTTTTCTGTAAGGTCTGAGCGAGTAGGGAGCCTGGTTCTTCATACCAGTTTTCCCTGACTTCTGCTTGATGGTAGTTGTCGGGACACACAGAGGTACACGCGGCCTGCATAAGGCCTGCACGCGTGTACCCGTGCCCTATCCTCTTACATCCCGCGTGTGAACACTAGCTGTAGGGATAACAATAGTGTGTAGGAGTCCAGAGACCTATAGAGGTAGTCCACCTCTTCCCTGTCAGAATTATACATTCTCGGGGGGTCTTCTGGAATCCTATCTGAGTCTTGCTGGTTCACAGTCTTATTTCAGATTTCCTTTTTTCCTCGTTATTCCTTGCATTATTTTTTATTTTTTGTTAGAAAAAAGCATCCAAGCTTTCAAGGGACCCTAATACCAGAGGCCTCTTCCTGGTCTGGACTGCCTATTTTCATCTTTGTCTTAGAAGTTATACATACACGCGACCTGTACAAGGTCAGCCCGCGTGTACACACAACCTGTTTCAACTCAGCACGCGTTCGCACGCGTGCTGTTTTAGTGACAGTAGCATGCTTTACAGGCTACTTTTTGTTCAAGGTGGGGCAGTCATCCCCTCCTTGGTTGAGAAGTGTTCCTCTCAGGTGTTTGAGTCTAGGGTTGAACAGTCAGTAGGTTAGGGCCTCTTACCCTTATCCTGTTTTTTCTCAGTTGATAGTTGACATAAAATATAATTTTTTTTTTTTGTTGTATGGTTTTTAGACAAGTGTAAGAGTCTTTGCTTTCTTGATTACCATTGTGTGTCTTTGCTCTGATTCTTTGCGATCTGCGATTTAAGCCAGAATTTGTTTTTCTTGGTTTTGTGCTTGTTGGTATTTTCCCTTTGTTGCTTTATTTGCACTTAAATAAAAAAAAATATCTCTTTTCATTTTCTTCTTTGTTTGAAAAGTGTGTTTCTGCATCATTAGCTAGGGAGAAGTCTTTTATTTCATAATTTTTTGTAGTGCATTTAGAGTATAAGTAGCTCGTAGTCGAGCAAAATTCCTTTATGATTGCTGCATCAAATGTTAGAAAAATTGAAAAGAAAAAGAAATCTTTCTTTGTGAAAAGTTGCTGAAATTTTGCATTTAGTAAAAGTCTTTTGTTTCCAGCATTCTTTCATTCATTTTTTCTTTTGTCTTTACACATCATCAGTTTCACCTCCATACCCCGTGACGTAATAAATCCCATAAAAGAAACGCTAATTTAAAATCTATTAGACTTTTTGTTTGTAGGGTTCAAAAACTAGTTCAAGATTAGGGCCTTGGATTAGGTTGGAGAGGAAACTCTCCAAGGCCATTCAAAACCAAACATTGGAGTCTGTGATAGGGAGTGTAGAAGCCTAGTTTTGTGGAAGTTATCCGGGACCCCCCTCTAACAAAGGGGATAAACACGAGGTCATGTGCGGAAAGGTAGCAGAGATTACCCCTCCAAAGCCAGACCAATCATAGTGGAGAACACATATCGAGGGCTTGTTTTGGGATTCCGTCGTTTGCATTTGCCATGGGGCTTCATGGGTCTCAAATCTATTCGAGGTCCTCATTTGTCTTCCAGACCATTTGCTCTCAATACCCTTGATAGGTTTTGGGATTGATACCCTGCTCATTGTGGTCTACCCGACTTTCGACTGTACCTGCCTGGTGACTGTTCGCATGCTGGCAACCTAGTTGCCAATATTTTTAGGGACATACACAGGTGACTACGGGGGTATACCGTGGTACCTAGGATAGACATTGGGCCATGATTTGCAGATTATACCCGGAGGGTGCTTCCGTGTTCGATTTTCACTTGCACCGATAAGTTGCTCTAGTGTTGGTTGTTGTAACTGTTCTTCCAAATAGTTTAGTGATTGCTTGTCTTATCTCTTAGGGTCTTTTTCTTTTTTTAGTGTGTGTTACTGTTTGAACATGTAGAATAACTTAGAATGTCTTGGATCTTCTCACACAGTGGAGGATCCCGAGCTCCACCGGTCACGAAGGCTTCTGGGCCTGCTGTCGGTTATACTGGAGCCACCCCCGCCACCATTAAGGCGGAAGCTAGACCAACAAGGGTCTTTTGAAGAGACCGGGGTACAAACCATTGTGCCCAAACAAATCCTGGAGGAATCAACCACCAATATTGGCTTGGTTGAAACCCCAACCACTGATACTTGGCCACCGGTTATTGTACCAATCCAATTTTACAAACGCCTGTCAGTGCCTCACACAGCTATGGAAACAAACGTTTTTACTTCATCTGGGAATTCTTCCATTCCCACCACAGTTGCTACCACAGGAGAATCATATCATAACTTACCGTCGTCGGTCCGAGCCACCATGGTCTCAGCCACAGCTATGTCTCACAGTGGACCGACCTCGTCTATGGCGGCGGCCACAACCCCCTTCACACCTAGTGCGACAGGCCCTCCATTCTCATACAGTATGCCTAGTTCGGGTACAAGTCCTGCACTCACTTACTCCACTTTATAGACTTTGGGTCTGGGGGCAGGGAGCTCTAACGCTCCTCTGCAAGTTCAACTTGGGGGCACTCCTGTCCCTTTTAATGCTTTTCCTTACACCGGAGGTCATATTCCTCCTTCATCCCCTTGGCTTGGTGGTCAACATCAGCAGTCCGCCGGGCAGCCTGCACAAACTAGTTCATTTGGAGCCAGGAGTCAAGGAACACCTACGCACAATATGTCGGTAGGTTCGTCACCATTTGTTTGGAACAAGACGTTTGGTAACAACACTTTCGCATCCACTTCTTTCCCATCTGGGGGAACTCCCATTTTTGGATAGTCTACTCCGGCACAGGGTACTATTCCTACACCGGGGGCACATATAGCAGGACCTTGTCACTCAGGACAAGGATCCGTTCCCTCCTCTAGAATGTCGTTCTGGGGTAACTCTTTCCACAGTCAATGGAATCCTGGACAGAATACTATGCCTCTCCCATCAGGACCGGCATGGGGTAATCCTTCCCAAAGTCCTTCAAACATGATGCATGCCCAACATCCTATGCCCAACATCCTATGCCCTTTATAGGAAATTAGCCAATGATGTCTCCACAGATGCAAAATCCTTACGCTGGTCAAGGCCATGGTTTCTACCAGAACCCGGGCCAACAACCAAACTTTTCCTAGCAACCTGGTGCCAGTCAAACTCCAGGACCCTTTTTCCCAGGCTATCAGCAGCAACCCAAACTACCATTCCTGGCGACGTTACACTTGCCATATTTGACAAGGTTGTTAAATGATCCTATTTGTCATGATCCACATTGGCCTCCTATGCCAACGAAGTTGCCTTCGGACATTCCAAAGTTTGAGGCCAAGCCTAACGAATATCCAGGTGATCATGTGACTACCTTCCATATTTGGTGTTCATCTAACTCATTAAAATATGACTCCGTACAGTTGTGATTGTTTCAACGCACTCTTATCGGGAGTGCCGTGAAATGCTACATCGAGATCGATCACTCAAGATACTCTTCTTTTGGCAAACTGGTGATGGCCTTCCTTAACCATTTCCAGTTACCTATGAGATATGACACTGGCACAGAGTTGCTCGCCAATTTCGAACAGACAGCAGCGAACCATATCTCTGATCATATCCAAGAATGGAGACGCCAAAAGAGTTTAATTAAAGTACCAGTCCCACCAACATTCCTGCTTGAGTGGTTCCTTAAGTCTCTGGTCCCACAATTATCCAAAGACGTCACAACTTCAGGCGTTTTTTTCAAAGAAGATGCCATCATGAGGGCTCAATAGTTTGAGCTCATCTATTCTCAGTCTGGTTTATTATACAACATCCTACTGGATAAACCACGATCGATACTGGATAAAACTAGACAGCGAGCTGGACCACATGCCGATGGTATTGTTGGTTCCGCCCAAACCAAGCCCACTGAGCAATTCACAAAACAATTGCAACAATTATCTATAAAACACTCAGTGGCCAGCCTGACTACTGCTTTGGCTGCTCCTCCTACCCAAACATCGGAAGTACACTCTGTGCAGTCGACTAACCCAAAGGCCACCCAACATCTTGAAGGGAAGAAAAAACAATGCAAGAAGGGTAAGGGGGATAAAAAACCCACTGATAATGCTGGCGGGGACACCACGAAACAACAGAAGGAGAGATATCCATGCAACTTGTGTGTGGAAGACCACCCAACCCATATTTGTCCTCGACTTGCAGAGGCCCATAAGTTTTTCACACAACAACAACAAGCAGTGTTGACTAATCCCTTTCAACATGGGAAAAATTTAACTCAAGCCTCTACAAGTGCCGAAGGGGGCAACCAAGAAACCTTCCCTCCTCCAAACAATCCCTCATCCGTGAACGTATATATGGTTAGGGGTGATTCTTTCATAATGACTAGAGCGCACGACTATAGTAAACCAAGCGCTTCTGATAAGGGTAAAGAAGATGAACTCCCATCTCTTCCTCTACAGATTGAGAAGACGTTGGGAGAAACAATGACACGCATTCCAAAGGGTGCATTTAAGAAAGCCTCTCACAACCCAAACGCAAGGGCCGCCCAGAATTACTCTGTGGTGGAGGATTTATCACAAACCCCTTGTGCGATGTCTGCTTTGGAGGTCCTCCAAAGCTGCCCTGCTCAGAGGAAATCCTTGTTAACTGCTTTAGGTTCTATTGAGACTTGTAACCCGGGTACCATCATGTTAGATACAACCGACTTAAAACCTCATCTTCCTTACCACGTAGCATTTCAGATAGTAGTGGCTCATCCCACGAAAATTTTTACACGGAATATCTTCTGCACGGTGGTTGACAAGGGCGCCTCGACATGAGTTATGTCGTTAGCATGTTGGAAGGCCATTGGCCAGTTTGCTTTGTCTCCTTCACCTACTCTCCTCACTGCTTTCGACGGTCATTCTTTCCAACCACATGGCATCATTCCTTCTTTCCCTGTGCAGTTAGGAGGGAAGACCATGTGTGTCGAAGTAGAGGTAGTCGATGCTCCCCTTCACTATAATCTCTTGTTAGGACGGAGTTGGACTTATGCTATGCAAGTTGTGGTTGCTACAGTTTTCTGAGTCTTGTTGTTTCCACACGAAGGTCGGATAGTGACCATCGATCAATTGTCCTTCTCTAAACCTGACCCAACTTTGGGGGCATCCACGGTCCCCATGATTGATAACCCTCAACCTGGTGTCGTTAACGTAGGAGTTGGTTTGTGCCCGTCTTTGATGGGTACTTTCGATTACCCACCTCCTCACGATGACGTCAAGTTTATATCTAATCACCATAAGGTTGAGATTTTTCAAGTTTCATCATTCTGCATGAATTACTTTGAGGATCCTTGGATTCTTCCTTCCCCATCAGCCACGATGGATGAGACAGGGCACTCAGGCATGTCCATGCTCTTGTTGGCCGCTGAAGTAGCGTACTCTTTAGTCCAGCAATCTTCATCTAACCCTGATCCGACTCCTGCACAAGAGTTAGATCCACTTCTCGAGCCAATTTGGGCACATGGTTCTCTTGCTAACATCGATTCGTTAGACTTAGTATTTCCTTCTGATGAAGTAGTAATCGAAGCAAAGACTAGTCCGGACAAACCTTGGGAAGATCTTCATCATAGATCATATTTCCTCCCAAAGTTAAGCCGAATCAGAGCAAGAGAATTCATCGTGACTATGACTAGAGATAGGTCTTTTCATACTAATCCATTAGCTACACACAAGATCTATGTTGAGGGTAATATGGCAACCATTGTTGAAACGATACCTATCAATATCTCCAGAACCCCTGGCGTCATAGACAATGTTTTCGTTGGAGCATACAGCTCCCCCGAGGAGATGCCAGGCATCGACCCACAAAGAGTCTATCATGAGATAACTTTGTTGTTTTTCAAGATCTCTCTGAGATCTGAAAGCAACATCCAACGAGACTGCATTTATGATTTTCGATATCGTCCTGATTAATTGAAAAAAGTAACCATTATGGAGTCTTCTTTAATCCCTTTTCAGACTCCTTAAAGATGAAAAGATTGCTGAGTGACCTTGTTTCTTCACACTCGTTAAATTGGTCCAGAAGAACATTCCTTAAACAAGTCTTCTTTTAAGCCCTTTTCATACCCTCTAAATATGAAAAGATTGCTGAACGATCTTGTGACCTTTCACGCTCGTTAAACTGAAATTTGAAGTCACGTCTGTCTGGCGGTAGTTTACCCCTTTTTCGGTCCAGACGGTCAACTATACGAACAAAGGTATACTCTATCGAATTCCCATTCTTTAGAAGAGTACTCTCGGGTATAATTTTATTCCTTTTTAGGGCCCGAGGGACTAAATTTACGAAAAAGAAACCCTCACAGAGTCCATAGTTAAGCTCTTTTCAAACTCCCTAAAATTGAAAAGATCACCGAGTGACCTTATTCTTTCACACTCGTTAAATTGGTCCAGAAGAATATTCATGATGGAGTCCATAGTTAAGCTTTTTTCAGACTCCTTAAAAGTGAAAAAATATCCGAGTGATCTTGTCCTTGTCACACTCGTTAAAATGGTTTTGAATTGACGTCTAATCGGTGCTAGTTTATCCCTTTTTCGAACCGACTAGACTATTGTCAAAAAAGGTACCCCAGCGAAGTCTCCTTTTATGTTTTTTCAGACTCTCTAAATATGAAAAACCACCGATCTTACCTTCCCTAGGCTCGTTAAACTTACATCAAAGGACGTTACCATTGTGTGTTCTATCAACCGCATTTGCATACCTTATCCACCAGCCTTGTGACAGTTTTCTTTTGCATCGTAACACCTTTGGTCGCCGGAGGATTTTTCCTGAGTATCATGTTACCAGAACATCAGTCTTGTATTTATGCCTTGAGCTTGTATGTTTGCAGTACTCGTTCCTCCATTGTAACGTAATATCCCTTTAATATTTTTCCAAAATTACCAAAAAGAACAAAAAAATCAAATATACCCCAAAAAGAGGATGGGAAAAGTATTTTCTTTATTGACAGCATAATGAGTCGCCCTTGGATAAAGCACATATGTTCGTTTGATCATTAGACTATGGGATGTAGTACGACCTTAGGAAGCTTTTCTCACTATATAGAGTTGTGTCTTCCACCGTTTGGTTACTCTTCCAAACATATGGAGAGTTTGTGTTGCCTCCTGCTTCGTAGACTTATGATTAACATATATGTTGCCTGAGTCTTATCACTTGTCATGCTATTGTCCAAGGGAAGTTTGTCACTAAGCCTGAGTCGACACCTCTGCAATATGTCTCTTGTTCGTATACCTGGCCATCCTGAACGTCCAATCAAGTCCTTGTTCAAAATCACTGAAGCCTTCAGTCCGATCATCAAGATTATCAAGTCCATAACCGATGAGCCATCGAAGACCTTTGGGTAGTGCAGTCGTACACTCATATTACACTCTTACTCGAGTTTTAGAAGATTTTGAAGTTGTTGCTCGAGCTCTGAAGTACAACCATCAGGCTGAATCAGCTTCTAGAAGATGGGTGCTCTATATGTCTATCTTTCTGATTTCGAGATGTATCTCCCCTGTGTATTATTCGCGGCTACTCTTTATAGTTATTTAACATGGATATACAATGTATTTGATTGGTAGCCATGGTTCTAGTTTCTCCCGAGCATGAGTATGCCCGCCTCGATGATACATTTGTTATTTTGTAGACGACGCCTCCTGATTCTTGATCCTTGGGCTCACTCATTCAGCACATCAGTAAAGATTGGTAATGTATTTCGGCCATCCGATGCTCTTCTGACCTCACACATTAGGGGGCATCTGTTATAACCCTAAATTACACCACACATGCTTACCTGGCATCAGGCCAACTCATATCCTCTCATTGCCAAAACATCTGCTAAACAACTCTTTGTAAATCCTCTTGTGTCAAGGACAACGCGCCCTAACCCATTACTGTACGCGTGTGCATGCTGGCAGGCCCACTATAGCCCGCGTGTACCTAACAAAGCACAAAAAAAGGAAATTTGCCGACGGAACAAAAAGCTATGGGTCAGTTAACTGAAACTCCCGGCCATGCATGGACGAGGGTTCATCCAAAACCCTAGCTCCTTCTAGCCTATAAAATAAGGTGTAGGGGTACCATTTGGAGGAGGAAAAAATATAGCGAAGAAACTTTGCCCATTTGCCGAATCCATTGTCCCAATCCTTTAGCCTTTCCTCATGCCAAAGGAGATTTAACGCAAAGTAGTTGGAGGACAAATGAAGAGGAGCCCAGGATCAGGATCAAGGAGCAGTGGCCGGTCTCGACTTTGATTGTAAGTTGATTCATTTTTCAAATAATAAAATAATACTTTTCCCATCCCAATGCATGAGTTATCTATGGTTTGTTTAATTTATGCTCAATTTCTAACCCTCTAGTAGAAAAGTAGTGTGCATGCATTGTTGTTGGTTTTGACTACAGGTTATCTTTGGAAGGAGCAATACTAGCAAGTGGTCAAAAGTGCAATGGAGGATCTACACCAAACGTCAGTAACAAGGTTAATAGTTCCTTTCCATGCATGTATTGTGAAAGAGGGGTTTAAGTTTTGGGTGGTAGGTTAAAAAGTAATTTCTTTACGGTCAAAATCTGCATGCAAGTCTGACCCTAGTTTTCTAGTCCGCAGGGTATTTCTCCCAACAACACTCGTCTCAGCCTTTCATTGCATGCACCAGGGTTAACACTTGTCCCCCATGCGACTGCATGCCTCCTTCAGCATGCATTCCTCCCACCATTTGGGAATCACATGTCCTTCCAAAAGGACTTAGGTTAAAACATATAATGCACATATCTTTTGGGATAATATTAAAATATTATTCCCAGGCTTAATCCCTCTAGGCTTAGCCCCTAGGCTCAACACTTAGCCCCTTTTCCCACCTTCCAACCCCTAATTCCTTGCCCATCCTATGGATTTTCAGTCCCCCTTCACTCATTCATCATGGTCGGTCTGCACATGGTGGTGTTTATGTTTTATTAATTGTTCTGCGTGATTACATATACAACAGCAGGCTCCTGGCCTTCAACACTCAGGCTCCCTGGCCTAACAACACATAAGCCTCTATCTTATACAAACTTGGCTCACCAGCCTATAAAACATAATTACAATTCCTTTCAAAACATGGTTTACAACGAGG
The DNA here is from genome assembly GCA_009831015.1 of Picea engelmannii. NCBI lineage: Eukaryota > Viridiplantae > Streptophyta > Pinopsida > Pinales > Pinaceae > Picea > Picea engelmannii. Next base: position 708,444 of record ML781730.1, read on the forward strand.
CTCGGCCTTAGGGACACTACAATCCCCCTCCCCTTATTTTTGCACTGTCCTCGGTGCAACTTTACACAGCATCTGCAAGCTTTTCAAAAATTTTCAAAAAGATGCGGGTACTCTACCCGCATAACATCTGCATGCTCCCATGTCGCGTCCTCAGGACCGTACCAGGTCCACTGGACCTTTACAAGCTCTATGACTTGATTCTGGAGCTGTTTTCTTTTCCTGTCCAATATGCATACATGATGCACTTGCAGGACATCTTCTGGTTCCACCTGAATCACATTCCAATCGATGACATGACTAGCATCAAGTACATATTTCTTAAGAAGTGAAACATGAAACACATTATGTACAGTCATAGATGCAGGTAATGCAAGCATGTATGCAACCGGCCCAATCCTTTCTAGGATCTCAAATGGCCCACAAAATCTTGCTGCCAACTTGGCACAACTTCCCAGCTTTAGGGAACTCCTGTTAGTTTTTACTTTCAGGAAAACATGGTCACCCACTTTGAATTCTCTATGGGTTCTGTTACTATCAATGTAACTTTTCTTCTTGTCCTGGGCAACTTTTAGATTTTGTTTAATTTTTATCATTTGATCTTCCATCTCTTTGAGCAGCTCATGCCCAACTACTACTCTGCCATCTGGATTATCCCAACTCACTAGAGTGTTGCACTTTCTTCCATAAAGTGCTTCGAATGGGCTCATCTTCAGTGATGCATGATACCCATTATTGTAGGTGAATTCCACCAAATGCAAGTAGTCCTCCCACCTTGATGGTTTATCAATCACATACATTCTCAGCATGTCTTCTATTACTCTGTTTACTCTCTTTGTCTGTTCATCAGACTCAGGATGATATGTTGTACTAAAGTTCAGATTTGTTCCTAATCCTTTGAACAGTCCTTTCCAGAAATTTGAAGTGAATTTTGGGTCTCTATCAGACACAATTGTCTTAGGAATTCCCTCCAAGCGTGCAACTTCTTTTAAAAAGATATCAGCAACATCAGCTGCTTTGTGGGTGGTTTTCAGTGGAATAAAATGGGCAACTTTAGTAAGCTTGTCCACCACCACCATGATTGAATCATGCTGCTTGCTTGTTCTGGGCAATCCTGTGATAAAATCCATTGTTACCACGTCCCATTTCCATTTAGGAATAGGTAAAGGCTGCAGCAACCTTGCTGGGTGCCTGTTCTTAGCCTTAACCTTTTGGCACTCCATACATCTGGCGATGTATTCAACGATTTCTTTCTTCAAACCCATCCAAAAATAATGGCCTTTGACTGCTGCCATAGTCTTCTGATATCCAGGATGTCCAGCATAAGCCACGTTGTGCATCTCCTTTAGAATTGCCAGCTTCAATTCTCGAACATTGGGTACATACACTCTGTTTTTATACAGAAGTAAACCATCAACTCCCAAGATGTAAATTTCCTTGGTTTGTGGTCTCTCACGCTGTTGTAGCTTTGCTAGTAGACTTTTGTACTGCAAATCAGCATTGGCAGCTTCCAAAATTCTATCTTTAATCTCAGTTTTGTACATGCTAATGGCTATAGCATGTAATTCGTGCACTTTTCTGCTGAGTGCATCATCCACCTTATTTTCTTTCCCTTTGATATGCTTGATATCAAAGTCATATTCGCACAGAAACTCCAGCCATCTAATTTGCCTGGAATTTAAGGTTGGCTGATCAAATAAATATTCTAGGCTGTTATGGTCTGTTATCAACTCGAATCTCTTGCCCATGAGGTAATGTCTCCATTTCCTCAAGGCGTGGACGATTGCTGCCAGCTCTAAATCATGAGTGGCATAATTCTTCTCATGCTCCTTTAACTTTCGAGATTCATAACAAAATACAAATCCTTCTTGGCTGAGAACTCCTCCCAGTCCCTCCTTACATGCATCTGTGCACACTACGTAATCCTTATTTGGATCTGCAATCTTCAGGATTGGAGCACTGATTAGTAGCTGCTTCAATCGCTGGAAGTTGCTCTCACATTCTTCAGTCCACTATAACTTCTTCTCCTTCCTTTGCAAGGAAGTGATAGAATGAGCTATCTTTGAGAATCCAACTATAAACCTCCTATAGTAAACTGCCAGGCCCATAAAAGATCTAACTTCTGCCACATTCCTTGGAGCTGGCCATTCTCGAATGGCCTGTACCTTCTCAGGATCCACAACGATCCCTTCTTCAGATATAATGTGTCCCAAGTAATGGATTTTCCTTTGATAAAAAGAGCACTTGCTCAGTTTTGCGTACAACTGGTGTTCTCTCAACACCTGCAACACCATTCTCAGGTGTTGCTCATGTTCTTCCTTTGTCTCAGAATACACCAAGACGTCGTCCAGGAAGACTATGACAAACTTGTCCAAATAATCTCTGAACACTCCATTCATTAAGCACATGAAAACAGCAGGTGCGTTGGACAACCCAAACGACACCACTGTGAACTCATAATGACCGCACCTTGTTCTAAAGGCGGTCTTGCTGATGTCTTCATCCTTTATTCTCACTTGGTGATATCCTGATTGGAGATCTATTTTCGAAAATATTTTCGCATCCTTCAACTGATCAAAAAGATCATCAATCCTTGGCAGAGGATACTTGTTCTTGACAGTAACCTTATTCAACTGCCGAAAATTAATGCACAGCCTCAACGTCCCATCTTTCTTCTTCACGAAAGAGAGAGACAAACATCCAAACTGATCATAAGCTATTGCAGTTCATGCAAACTCGAGGAAAATTGTAGAATGACCGCCATCAAAAGTGGTCGACATACTTGCAGTAGTTCCATCTCAACATCAAGTATAATACATGAAGAACCAACCGCATCACTGATTTCCTCGACCGTTTGCTAGGTTCAATGCTCACTACGGTGATAAACTCCTGTGGCCACGAGACCTCTAGATGACACCAACTTTATGAGAGAGATATTGATTTCTCTTCCACCTACCAGATGTTGGGTGCAAACACAGTTGTCACTGATTTCAATCTTCAGGATGGGATTTTGTGCCATTTGAGTCATCTTTGTGTTCCATCAAGAGAGCGAGCGATATTGATTTGGGAAGCCCACTACAGTTGGGTGACAGGACACTTCAATGTAGAAAACACAGTGACCGTATTGCAACAACATTTCTATTGGACGAAAATTCAAAATGATGTCAGTAAGTATATCAGGTCTTTCACTTCCTGCACCATTGCCAAACTGACCATTAAGAAACAAGGAATTTACACCCCTCTGCCTACTCTTGAAAGGCCCTTGAAATCCATCTTGATGGACTACATGTCAAGCCTTCTATCAACCAAGAAGGGAAATGCCGATATTTTTGTGGTGGTTGATCATTTTTCTAAAATGACGATTTTGGCCATCTGTAAGAAGAGAATCACATTAGAGGCCACTGCTAATATCTTCTTCGAATGAGTGTGGGTACATTTTGGGATACCACAAACCATTGTCTCATATCGCGACAATCGTTTCCTCAACACATTTTTGTCGAGCCTCTGGTCACTACTAGACACCAAGCTCACCAAATCCATTTCCTTCCACCTCCATACGGATGGCCAAACCGAGGTCGTCAACTAGATGATTGTGCATATCGTGCGCATGTACAATTCCAAGAATCCCCACACATGGGATGATAGTATTCTGTATGTTCAACACAACTACAACATATCCATGCATAGCTCAATCGACCATAACCCATTTCAGGTGGGGTTGATATTTCAGCCATTGGGTCCCATGGATGTTGCACTACCCCTTGTGGCCAACTAGGCAGACTCGTCCCATGCTCAAACTAAAGATGATAAAGTTGTTTGATTCATTGAGTGGATCCAACATATTCGCCAATAGGTTCATGATATTTTGCACAAGTCCAATTACAAGTACAAGTAATGCCATGATCAACACTAGGTGCCACACAAGTTTTACGTAGGAAATAAAGTTTGGTTGCACTTGTAGAAAGAATGCCTTATAGGTCCCCATCGAAAGCTTCATCCACTCCGCTATGGACCTTATACCATTACCAAGGTTGTGGGTGACAATTCTTTTGAGCTCAACATCCCCCCCTTCCTTGGCTTGCACCCATAGTTTAATGTCGACCTACTTCGACCATACTTTCCATTATTATTGGACAACTTAGAGGTAGTAGAACAATTGACACCAACAGAGCTCAACGCTGACTGCATGAAATAGACATCCAATGATCATATCGTGGACACATATGTCAAGGAAAATCGCCAAAAAAAGTTTCATCTTTATTGTGTTGTCAAGGAAGGGAAACTCTTGCACCAAGACAAATGGCTCACCCGAGGCTAAATTCAACAGAAATTTCCTCATTTAATGGGGGAACTCAATGCAATGGAGACCATTGCTTCCTAAGGGGGGAGGATTGATCTAGATGGATATCGGTGGCCACCCACCTACTCCAACTGGCTCACATAAAGACATTGTCTTGGCAGTTTCAATTTTCATCTCGACAATTGTTTTTCTAGCTTTTCGAGTCCAAAACTTTCGGGGCCGTTTTGAGGCCCTAAACAACGTTTTTTGGGCCCGCCACAGTCACACTAAAGGATAGAGTCAAAGTGTGACAAAATGATGTGTAGTCCTCAGAGAAAATTTTCCAACAGGCTACCGTGCGCCTAAAATAGAGATAGTATGCAAACGTTACGACCTCGAGAAGTTGATGTACCAACTTACCCCAACAGGGCCCACATGACTTTTGGTGCTTCATCTCCTAGGGTTAGGTTTTTGGATGTCTAGGGTTATGGCATTCATGTTTAATGTAAAAAGGATTTTGGAGCCTCATTGTACTCATCTTCTTGCAAATGAGCGCATCTGTCACATCTCTTCTAAGAGATAAGCCGCCACCAGTCTAGTAAGCTTGTTTCAGTATGCATTTTACAGTTTCAACATATTTCCTTATTGAACAGAAGCCAAGTTTTACTGCATCTCTGTTATTGTTCCTTGTATCTCTGTATTAATAATATATATCTGTATTCATTTCATTCTGCTCATAAAATCCAGATCAACATGTTAGCTCATGGTTGATCTTGTTTGTGAATGGCATACAACTTTCAAGGTTGTGGTCATTCTTTGTGTAGCATGTAGTTGACAAACCTTTTTTGGCTTTTGGTCATTTAGTGATTCTTCATTGGTAGTTCAAAAAAAATGTTAGAATAAAGAAACAATGAAGGCGTTGTCAACTACTAACATAGTATTGCACAATGTTACCAAATACGAAAATGCTTCATGCTAAGCCACATGCCATAAAAAATACACCCAAAAATATGAGCACCATCCTTCCTAATATAGAACATTGCCTACTATAATAAATAATAATCTAATTCAAGGACACATACTTGTAGATACTAAATTGACATAAAACCTTGTTTGTGGGACGAGAAACCCCATTGTGTAGTGATTTTACTACTTCGTATATAAAAGTGTACATGCCCCTCCACATTTAACCTCTTAACCTCCAATTTGAACCAGTAAATCCACTCAAACCAATGAGAAAACAAACCCCAAAAAACCATCGTTAATCCAATCTATCTTGTACTATCATTGTCTAGGAAGCAAACTACAAAAACCATCGTTATTCCAATCTATCTTGGACTATCATTGTCTTTTTGTAAGTCACTATATGTAAAGTGGAATAAAAAAAAATAAAATATAATCACTATTGCATTATCAAAACACTACAATAATCATATACCTTTTAGTTTAATTTAAGGGTTTAAAATGCATGTTGTTAAAGGTTATTCTTGAGGAAAAGATTCAACAAAAAAACACATTACCGTATTTACATCACTTAGCTGGTGGAAGACAACCTTCGTTGAATTATAGTTAGCCTTCTAAAAACGGCTTTGATAATTAGATTTCTGAAGTAAAATTTAGGTTTGAAATTGGCAAAGAACAATGTGAGTGATACCCTTTGAAGTTTGGAAAGACATTTTTTTAGTTTCAATTAGTTTTTAAAATAATAAAAAAATTAAAATGTGTAAAGTGATGACGAACATATTTATCATTAAAAATAGAATGAAAGTTTTTGAGAACATTTTTTCTAATCCAATCTCATACTTTTTCTAAGTTTGAAAATACATTTTTTAATTTCAATTATTTATTTGTTTTAAGCAAATGTTCGATTTAAAATTTGCGGGCGGCATTGTGATAATTAAAAATATGGATGAAATTTATTATGAAACATTGTTACGAATTCTTTTTCATTCTTATATATAAGAGGTATTATTCAAATTTAAATAACGCTTAATCACAATTGACTTATTGGATGCTAATGAATTGACTTTTTTTTTTTTTATAACAGTAATTTTTTTTTGAAAGGAGTGAGGGACTTAGTCCTTATATTTCCCTATCCCATTTTTGGAATATATTGTATCTGTGAAACTTAGTTATTTCAAGGTATCTTTTAGAATTAGGGTTGAAGCTTTAAAATTAATGGATTATCATTTTTAAACATATTAGAGTTTTTAGGAATTTCAAAGACACCCTCCCTCATATTTTGAGGAAAAATTTTCACTAATTTAAAGATTATCATATGGTTTTTAATTTTTTTTCATTAGAGTTAAGTTTGCTATTTTTATCACAAATTTAAAAATGCAAGTCAGTGTATATCCATCTTAACTTGTGATCTATCATGCATCAAGAAGGATCAAATCCATTCAAGTTGGAAATCTTTCCTCAATTTTTATTTTTTATTTTTTTTATTTTAACTTTTTTTCATCTAGAGGAACTTGATCCCTTTTAAGACATGATAGATGGAGAATTAAAATAGACCTACATTGGTTATATATATATATATATATATAT
>ML781730.1:716047-730706 GCA_009831015.1 Picea engelmannii
ATATATATATATATATATATATATATATATATATATATATATATATATATATATATATATATATATATATATATATATATATGCCACATGTCAATTCCATGTTGAGCACGAAAGAAATCTCAATGAGTAACACATTTAAATGTTTTAACCTTAATTGTTTTTGCTTTTGAATTGATAGAGAGAGAATTTATGACCTACATAGAATTTTTTTTGCTATTAATGTTTTTTTAAAATGTCACAAGTCTTCTAGATATCTCTATATAAATTTAATATAAATTATTTTATTTTATTTATGGGTCACATAGAACAACTCCATGTTTAGCATAGACAAAATTACACATTATTATTATTATTTTTTTAAAATGTAACATGTGGGTCCCATATTAAGCATTGAAAGAATTGCACACATCTTTCATATATGGGAAGTTTAAAGCACATATGACCCAATGCAAATATTTTTTACTTTCAATTGCTTTATATTTTTTTCTTTCTTTTTTAAATGCCATGTGTCAACTCCATAGAAAGCATCTTTGTAGGAAATAGTAATTTTTTGTTGTTTTCAATTGTTATATTTTATTTATGACCTATTTTTAAAGACATGTGTCAACTTAGTGTTTAACACATAAGGAATTATACATCTCCCTCATACGGTGTATAAAGTGACTTTTAGTTTAATAAGATTTGTTTTTTACTTTCAATTGTTTCAAGTTGAAATATTTTATATATGGCTCACATTTAATTTTTTTTATTAATATTTTTTTAAATTCCACATGTCTACTCTATATTACTCTATATTAAACATTGAAGGAATTATACATCTCTTTCATACATGAGAAGTTTAAAGAACGTATCCACCAAATAAGAAATTTTTTATTTTCAAATACTTTATATCTTTCTCTCTCTCTCTCTCTATATATTATGTCTCAACTCAATGTTGAGCACGAAAGAAATTACACATGTCCCTCATACTGAGTGGGTCTAATGGTTAAGAGCATGTGTTTCCTCTTAAGAGGTCACAAGTTCAAATCTAGAAGGGGTAGGATATGTATACCTCCATACCAATCAAATCGTTGGGCGAAAGAATCTCATACATTATTATAAAGGGATGAAAACACCATTATATATATTCGAAGATGTTTAGAATTGTTTCATTCAAAATCATATAAATATCTAAAATCGTAATAGAAGAACACATAAATTTTTTTTTTTATAAATCTTGGAAAGAAAATAAGAATTTGTGGAGTCCTCTCACTGTAGAACCAATAATATTGTCAATAGACCTGGTTTTGAGATCTGAAACGTCACTGTAAACACCAGTAATGTAGATCTTCCCATAAATATTGAAAACTCAGAAATCTATATACTCGTAATTCTCATGTTACATGTTTGAGTGTTTTTATTCATGACTCTGACCTCTAAGGTTCCATTCCCTCGATGAAACTTTATTTCCTTCAATAATAAGATTTGGATCTTCAAATGCTCTAGGTAGACAAAGAAATAAACCTCATGGAGAAAGAAAGATGGTAAGAAACCATTGCTATCTTTAATGAGAAGATTATGGAACTTTGTAATGAAGTGATTTCTTTACATGATATTAATGATTTTCAATGGATTATCATTATACATAAATGTAAAATTTAAAGAGCAAAGTTTATTTAAAATTTCTACGTGAGTGGGTATCATTGAGTTTTCCTCTCTTGACATTGGTGAAATATGGGTGAGAATTGACATGATGCAAGAGGATATTCATTTTGTATCTTTTTTTTTTTTTATTCTTGATGCTTTAGTGATTATGCATGGCACATCGCCTTATGATTTTGGGCAGTGTATTAGATGTATTAAGTCCAATTTTTTTTGTTAAATGAGATATACTAATTTCTCCGAGAGGTTCTTTATAGTTAGTTTAGTATGGGAAAGATGTTGTCACATTACATAACATAACATTACCTTAAAAAAAAAAATACAATTTATTTTATTTACATTTTCAACAAGCACACACAAGTTGGCTCCATTACACATTACACACACATATATCTATATATATAAAATAATATCAATTATCCAACCAAACAAAATATACATACAGTTTGTGTGGAGGGTAAAGTTTTCTAGGGAGCAGCTAAGGAGTGCACAAGGAGCAAAAGATGAAATCCAGTACACTATTGAGATTGAACTTAAATACACATCGTGCATGGTGTTTTTTTTCCAAATGAAAATTTCACATTATATTAAACATAATATAATCCTTTTACATAGTCTATCCTTAATTGACAATGAACAAGTCCTCAGTGTCCAGTCAAAAGACAGAAAAAGGGTGACTGGGTGTCAATAAAACATAAAACTCTGACTAGAAGGAACATAGACATAGTCTATAACTGAGATCACTGATGGATCATACATAGAAGAAAATCATAAACAAAAGAAACTTCTCCAAGCCTGGAAAAACTATAGAGAAATGTACTGAGTTGGGCCCTTGTGGCCTTCCATCCATAATGTGTATGCGATCTTTCCACAACAGCTGTAGAAGGCCTGTTTTGATTGGCAGACCGCTTGTTTGTTCATCTCTCTGAATATATGCTCAAATGAAATGGATATGTAATGTGTACAAATATATGCAATTCTTTCTTTCCATGTTTCAAGGTTTTCTACCCTGAGATCTCCGTTCTTGTTAAGCCAATCAATGACTATCTTTGAATCACCCATTATACGTAAATCATAAACTGAAAGTCTAGCTGCAAGCACTAATGTAGACCATGCTCCCAATAGCTCAGTTCTTGTATTGGATCCTTTTCCACAATTCATGGTCCATCTGTATTCTTTAAGAGCATCTAACTTAATGATACCTCCCACACCACTTATATTGCCATTTTGTTGGGCTGCCCCATCGACCCAGGCTAATGATTTATCAATTGGATAAATGGGCACCAAGTTCCGAGGGGAAAAGTCTTTAAGAGGTTTCCATGAGTGATCCAAAGCACACCTCGATAAGTAGACAACTCTATGAACTGATGGCCTCGATCCTTCGAAAAGTGCCTTATTCCTGTCAACCCAAATAAACCGACAAACAAATGATGGAAGAGTAATCAGTCTATAGTTTTGAACATACCAATTTTTAAAAGAGTCAACCATTGTATTACCGTTCCATTCTTTTTCCAGGTTCATAGTCTTTTTAATCTCATCCCAAACTAACCGAGTAAAGGGACATTTAAAAAAAAGATGTTTAGTAGATTCTCTATGTGCTTTACACAGACTGCACATACCCGGCCCTTTCCAACCACACTTTTGAAGATTTTTCCAGGTTAAAATCTTATCTTCTGTTATCAGCCAACATAATAACTTTATATTCACTGGACACTCCCATTTCCATAATTTTTTCCGCCATCCTCCTTGTTTTTTAATCCATAGAAGATTCGACAGGGCATCATAAATGTTCTTAACATATATTATTCCAGACTTGTCGCCTCCGGTCCATATCAATTCATATAGATTAGTGTTTAAAGATATACCCGAGTCCACCAAGTATGCCTTATAACAATCCCACTCTTCAACACGTGAATTCAGTAATTCCAAATCATCACTATAGATCCATCTTGTACATGTTGCTGCCCCAATGACCTACCTTGATGCTTGATATAAAATGTATATACCTTTTTTATTTAGCATGTTCACCAGATCTTGAGATAGCAAAGCATTTTGTCCTAAACCCAATATCATATCCTTTCCGACTATAATAGAATGTCCTGAGTCGGGTTTCCAAGCCAACCAACGCAAGATGATGGGTAAAGTATTACATAAGTTCTTCCATGTTTGGGAGGCTGTGAGATGAGTTGGGTCCACTGATCGTAGCCAAGTCAGGGTGTTGTAACTCACTATTAAATGTTTTTACATTCTTTGAAATTGATTTAATATAATTCTTTAATTTATGTCTATTCTTATTCACAATATGATAGTTTTTCTATTTTCTGCTTTCATTGTTTTGGATCATCCTCCAATATATCTGCAATGATTTTCCCACGTGAACGTCCCTTCACTTGATGTAACATGTAATGGTGTAAGTCTCTTCATATAAGAGCCTTTGATGTGAATATCAACACCCAAACATAGATTATAATTTCTCAAAAGTTTTTTGTTTTTTTACGAAGAAGAAAGGGAGTTTGAAATTCTATGTGGAAATATCTGACATGAGAGGACCTTGTAATTATATTGAATTGCTAGATGCTTAAAATTTCATTAATCCATATTTTTATTTAATAGTGCATTATAAACTCTATTAGCATAGCAAATATTCGATATAATATATTTATTAATGAAATAACCATATGATTTATACTTAATAATAAATATTTTAAAGAATTTAAAAGTGTTCTCAAAATTGATGCAATGGGTTCCATAATAAACCAACCAAATCATATAAAAAAATATATTAAATTCTCTCACACACACATTAAAATTGATGCAATGAGTTCCATAATAAACCAACCAAATAATATAAAAAAATATATTAAATTCTCTCTCACACACACATTAAAACAAATGAAATTTGTAGTTTATTTTTCTGAACATAAAGCTTCTTTGTTTTAATGCTCGATAGTGACCATATGCAAAGTAGTGAAGAAAACCCACGAAGGACTCTAAGCATTGATTTCAATATTTCCTTTATTTCATATAGGGCTACAATTACAATAATGTTACATTAATTCAAGTTACCATGTCCTCTCATAATTACCAAATGGATGACGTGAATGTCCATGGAGTTGTTTTCATGTAATTATATTAACTAGATTCATTGATTTCAATGTACATGCCAATTTCTAATCCATGTGTAGAGATTTGATTGACTAAAGTAGAGTGACATACCATGTAGGTTAATACAGGTTGAGATACTTGCATTTATTTCATTGTAATTAGATTAACGGGATGCATTGATTTTAGTGTATGACAATTTTAGATTGACTTTAATTGTATATAATTTCTTGGTGAAATACAAAGGTGCACTTTTTAAGTTCCAAGTCACATACATAAAAACATATAATTAAGAGGGTGTTAGTGATGAAAAATTATTTTTTTAGTATAAGAGGAGCCTTAGCGATAAATTTTTTTTTTCTTAGAACAATGATATAACAAATTGCAAAATATTTTAAAAAGTTTTTTTCATGTTACTAAATTAACTAGATGAATTGATTTCAATGTACATGTCAATTTCTAATCCCCGTGTAGAGATTTGATTAACTAAAGTAGGGTGACATATCATGTAGGTTGATATAGGTTGAAGTAGATGCACTAATTTCAGTGTATTTAGAATAACACGATGCATTGATTTCAATGTATGTCAATTTTAGATTGACTTTAATTGTATATTGTAGTATTTATATGAACTACATGCAATGATTTTTATATACATGCATTTCTTTTAGTTTTTCAATATTAGATTTGGTAAGTGTTGCATTGAGTCCATTACTTCTTTTATCTCCTACAAGGCTTTCAACTTTCAACATATCTGCAACAAAAAAATATTATGCACTTCAAATACCAATCAAAGAGACAGTGATGTTATGCATAATTGGAACACAATTTTTGTGGATGAAGACACTTCCAATCATGCTATTCAGTTCATATATCAGAAGAAAAAGTTGAAGTCCATTCTTACTAACCAACATGCAAAGTCCTATTCATTTGAAAGTCCGGGGGTTAATAAAATAAGATCATTTGATATTATCCTTGACCATTACCGATCAGGAGTTGATCCACTGCGTATGATAATCCAAGGAACTTTAGGTACATGAAAGTCATATTTGATTGGAGATATTAAGAATTCCCTTGAAACTGGGTCTCTTCATAAGAAGAGTCTGGAAATTATTTTAGCTCCTACTAGAGTTGCAACTGTCAACGTGTCTACAATAAATCAATTCATTATGCACTTCAAATACCAATCAAAGAGATAACATGTCTACAAGGATCACATTTAATTACCTTACAAGAAGAGATTAAGCATGTGAAATATATATTGATAGATGAAATGTATTTCATTGGAAGAATTATGTTAACAAAAATTGATTTGAGATTTCATTAGGATTTCCCAAAAAATTCTAACATTCCTTTTGGTGGGAGGTCAATTATATTGGTTAGTGATTTGGGATAATTTCCACCTATTATGGATAAACTTGTTTATTCATCTGAAGGTCTTGCAAAAGAATTATGGAACTCCTTCACACCATTTGTGACCATTGAAAATTTCGACAAGATGGACTAAGCAATGAGAAAACATATTTTTTTCATTTGTTGATGAATGTTAGGCATGCAATGCCAACTATAGAATACTGGAAGTTACTTATGACTCGTACAAATACTTCCTTGGATTCTTCCACAAAAGAGTCCTTTGATAATGAAATACATTTGTTTGTGACAAATGATGAGTTGTTTAAGAAACCTAAACCATCCCATTGCAACCAATGTTGCTACAAGAGGAAAAATAAACTACTCTATGGAAACAAACAAGGAAGACTTGGAACTTTAGATACTTATCGTAGTTGGAGGTAGCATGATGCTTACATGAAACATATGGAACAATGTATGACTCATTAATGGTGCTCTTGTATTTGCATAACAAATTGTGTATAACCTTGGAATTTTTCCCCCGGAACCACCCACACATGTTTTAGTAAGATTTGATAATTATGTGGGAGTTCCATGAGATAAATCATTCCATCAAATGGTTCCTATTACACATATTGAAATAGGTAATAAAAAAAAACTTTCTTTGAAACTTCCTTGGGGCTTAACAATCCATAGGTCACAAGGATTGACATTGGAGAAAGCTACTATTAATATTTGGAAGCAAGAGAGACATAGTATTAAATTTACTACAATATATCGAGTTAAATATTTGAATGGTCTATGATTTCAAGTTCCCTTTTCATATGATCAATATCAGAAGATGGAAAAACTACCAGGTGTGACTACAAGAAAAGCAGAAGAAGATAGATTGATATTGAGCACAATGTAAACTATTTTAATTGATTACATTCTTATTATTCACCATTTTCATCATTTGACATTGTTACTTTATTTATATTCAAATTAATGTAACTCTTGAAGTATACTTATGAATAATACTCTCTATGTTCTCAACAAACTGAGGAAACTAGTTAAATTTAAAATTATTAGATTAATCTCAAACATATACATATACACAAATTTGTTCATCTACAAATTGTGCCACTATACTAAAAATTGAAGAAGATAGATTGACATTAATCCTTCTTGATAATAATTTGTATACTTTCAACCGAGGAAAGTGAGTAAATTTCAAATGACCAGATTAATATTAGACATATACATATACATAATGTTATCTACAAATTGTGTCACTATAATAAAAAATGAAGAAGATAGATTGACATTGAGCCTTCTCAATACTCTATACTTTCAACCAACTAAGGATAGTGAGGAAATTTCAAATGATCATATTGATATTAGACATATGCATAATGTTGATCATCTAAAAATTTTGTGAGACCACCCACAACTAAAATTATCCTAGATCCATCTTAACCCTGGATCTATCAAGCATTGAGAGGGATCAAATCTCTCGAGGTGAAAACCTTTCCTTAAGTTTTGCACTCTAAAATAGGTTTTCACCACAAGAGATTTGATCCCTCTTGGTGCTTGATAGATTTGGGGTTAAAATGGATTTAGGCCGGTGGTAGTTTTAGTAAACATGCACATGGTATTGTTACCCCTATAGAGCTTGTGATGAGACTAGTAAGAGAAGGCATTGGATATGAGACTTCATTGCTAGATGCAAGTCATTTTGATCCTTCATCCATTGATTTTCACAAGTCTCGAAAACATGTATCATCTATTGATGATATCTAGGTCTTGAATCAATGACCTCTACTGATTCTATTATTGTTGAGTAGGAATCACATCCTTCACCTTTTGTTAAGAAGGAACAAAATTATTTTCCATCAACATATTTCCCATATTGGCACCCTAACCATATTGAATAGAGGGATTCATTTGTGTATTGAAATTTCTTTTGGCGTGGTGGTAACACTTCTTTCATATCAATGGAGAATATATGTAAAATAAAAAATCGTGGATTGATGCCAACTATTGGGGTATTTTGTGGTTGGCTCAATGATTGGTCATGAAGAATTTTTTGTAGTGGTTTGAAGACTTCATATCGATGTATTACATCCACTTTACAACTGTATAGTCCTAATTTCTCTTGTTGATTGATTGACTATAATAACAATGTTCAAATCTTGTTTAACATTCATGAGAAATGTGTCATGTGATGTATTCCTTTTCACAAAATCCTCATGTTTAGATTAAGGGGGGATATTAACCACATGGGTGATCTTCATTTGTGTAATCTTCATTTTTTTCCTATGGTCTTATTTGTATTGAGTTGTGTATCTATAAACCCACTCAAATGAGTATTCATAAATCCACTATCATATGTAATTTGAGCAAATTGTATTTGAGATAAATCCACTCTCAACTATATTGGAGTTGGGTATATGTAAACTCACCCTCAACATTTGGGCTCTCATAGTTGTATTTAAGCTGCGTATCGATAAACCCATTCTTCATATTTTGGCTACAACTAGTCTTATATAGAGATAGGTATCTATAAACCCACTCTTTGTTGTATTTTAGTGGGAATCCATACACCCACTCTCATATTAACTACAATTGACCCTTGTATTCTAGTTGTGTATCCATAAACCCACTCTTACTTGTATTCAATCTCATTATAATTAGATTAATTGGAATTGAAATTTGTTTGAGTTTCAAAACATCCAAATGTGTCACCTACACTTTGTCTTACATGTATTCAATATATTTATAATTAAATTAATTGGAATTAAATTTGTTTGAGTTTTGAAACATACAAATGTATCATTGACACTTTTTTATCTATAAACCAAAGTGGATATTCTAGTAGAACAATTCATCACAAAGAATATTACAATATTCCAAAGTATTTTATTATGTAGTTTATTACCTTAGATATCATATTTGTTACTACTAGCTTAGTGGAAATAACTGAAACCAAAATGAAAGAACAAGCAAATGAACACCCCATCCACACAAATGAAAACAAGATGTCACTTGGGAAACCCAATACTAGGGAAATCCTAGCTAGAAGGTGAGGGATTTTCTTTGCTATATTTTTCTCAATTATAAAATGAAAGTACAAAGAAAGGGGCAATTACTCTGGAGTTTCCATGGACACTATTGATCCAAGTGGATATTGGTGGTCACCCACATGTTCCAACTGGCTCCTCTTTTCAGTTTTTAGTTCAACACATTCTTCTGTACTTCTTTGTAAATGTGGGTTCTACACTTCCAGGACTATATGAAGCCCTACACATATTCCAGATGGATATTGGTGGCCTCCCACCTAATCCAACTGGCTTATTTTGTATGTTTTCATGTCAACACATCTTGTTGTACTTATAGGGCCGTTTTGGGCCCTAAATAATGTTTTTTTGGCTCACTATAGTTAAACTGTAGACGGAGTCAAATTTTGATGATGTAATGCGTAGTTATCAAAAATACCTTTCCAAGGGGCTATAACACACCTAAAATGGAGATCGTATGAAAAAGTTATGACCCCGAGAAGTTAAGGTACTAACTTATCCAAATGGGGCCCACATGACTTTTGGTGTTTCATCTCCCAGGGTTAGGTTTTTGCATGTATAGGGTTTTGGTATTCATGCTTATCATACAAATTCCTTCAGAGCCTCATTGTAATCATCTTCTTGCAAATGAGTGTAGCCGTCACATCTCTTCTCAGAGATAAAGCTGCCACCATTCTAGCGAGTCTTTCACTCTGTATTTTTACAATATATTTACAATTCTTTCATTAATAGAAATCAAGTATTGTTGTATTTCTTTGTTTCTGGAAATTTTCATGAGTGTTTCATTGTAATATCTCTTCTTTCATTTCGTTCCAAAAATAATATGGATCAGTGGTATCAGAGCAGGCCGCTCTTGATCATTTTTCAGCGCATGTCCCAGACGAGGTTCGAGTATAGCCAGTTGGGTCTCAAGTTTGTATCCCTTGAGGAAAATCACTCTCACATTCCCAAGAAAACCTCGATGGTGGAAGAAAAGAAAAAACAACAGAGTAGAAGATTCTATTAACTTGTTTCTTGAGCAAGCTCTCGTGTGACATAGGGATGAAATGATGGAAAATTTTTCACACATCCTTCAATGCTTGCTGATAGCCACAAACACATGTTCATAAAAAGACCATTTTGGAGGAACCTCTCCCTTCAAGGTACAAGTTAATTTTGATATTCCCATATTTGAAGATCATATAGATGCAGATGCCCTAGAAAAATGGTTAAATCTATTAGAAGGTTATTTCTTTGTTCAAAATTTTTCCGATAGGGAAAACATCACCTTCACACTCCTTAAGGCTCTCCCCCATGTCAAACATTGGTGGGAAAATTAATGGGAGAAAATTTCCACACAGGAATCTGGAATATATGGGGCCTATCCCACTTGGGATTTGTTTGTGGATGCGGTCAAAGAACAATACTATCCTATTGATAACTACGAAGACCAGTACATGAGATGGAACACACTGTGTCAAGAGAAGAACCAAATAGTGTCGGAGTTCACAAATAATTTCCATACCTTATGCACCATACTGGGTATAAAAGACTCTAAGCGACATCTAGTTCTGAAATACCGTGGGGTTCTGCATAGGTACATCCAAACCGAAATGGATTTCCTAAACATCTCATCATTGGGGGATGCCTATCAATATGTTTTCAAAATAGAGCATAAATTTAGGCACCAGAACAAATGGGAATTCCGATTTGAAAATATTCAACAACCAAATCACAGTAAAGATGAGCCTAACCAATGGCCTCTAGAAAACCATTCCAAGACAGAGGACAAAAAGGGTAAAGTAAAGACAAATAATTCCACTGGGAAGTGGTGTGAATTCCACAAAATCCCCTGGCACAACACCAATGAATATCACTTGAAACAATCATTGGTGGCTAAGTTCAAAGACACAGAGTTGAACCTTGATTCAGAATCCGATCTAGAAAATATTGAAAATAGACAGATCATCGACGTAGACCCCACTACTACCGTCGTGTCCAAAACAATTCAACTAGAAGAACCAATAGATCCTAAAGAGGGGGAGCGTCTCTTCCATTCACAGGTGTGGGTGAATGGGATCCCATTTCATTTCATTGTTGATAATGACAACTAGAAGAACCTCATCTCAGCTAAGGTCATCAAATAGTTGGGGTTGTTGACAACACCACACCTACAACCATATAACATTGGGTGGCTTCACCAGGGAAGATATCTTCGCGTCAGCTAGCAATGTTGCCTATCCTATGGCATCCATCCCTTCAAGAATGAGGTAGTGTGTGATATTTACCCTCTTGATGTCTGTGATGTTGTTTTGGGCCAACCATATATGTGGAAATGTCATGATGTGAATGATTCTAGAAAATGTAGTGTCATTATTAATATGGGAGGTCAACTCTACAGAATACCAGAGGTAGTTTCGACTACTTCTCCACTAAAAAAACACTGCAAGGTAATCTCTCATACTACAAAATTCATCCTCTTCACAATCTGTTCAAAGGATGAACAAAATAACAATACAACCACTGTAGCCTCAACACCTTCTATCCAACAAAAACAAATTGTTGAAGAGACAAAATATATTGTTTCTTCACCTACAATGGTGCCTACACAATGCCCCATCCAACCCAGAGACAACAGGTTTGTGGAACAGATTCAACCCCTTTAGCAATAGGTTTGTGACAATCTTCCACAAGCTAAGAAGCACAACTTCTCCAAAAAGGCACACAAATCACCAAGGGTCAGATTCATAAAACGATTTCCCCTCTTCCTAAGGGGGGAGTATTGATCCAGGTGGATATTGGTGGCCACCCACCTACAAAATGGATCCTCTTTTTAGTTTTTAGTGCATCACATTCTTCTGTACTTCTTTGTAAATGTGGGTTCTAGAATTCGAGGACTGTCTGAAGCCCTACACATCTTCCAAGTGGATACTGGTGGCCTCCCACCTAATCCAATTGGTTTATTTTGTATGTTTTCATGTCAACACATCTTGCTGTACTTCCATGGCCGTTTTGGGGCCCTAAACAATGTTTTTTTGGCTCTCCACAGTCAAACTATAGATGAGTCAAAGTTTGACGGTGTAATGTGTAGTTCTCAAAAATACCTTTCCAACATGCCATCATATCTAAAATGGAGATCGTATGCAAAAGTTACGACTCCAGGAAGTTTAGGTACTATCTTACCCAAACGGGATGGGGCCCACATGATTTTTGGCATTTTGTCTCCTATGTTTATGTTTTTGGATGTCTAGGGTTTTGGCATTCATTTTTATCATAAAAAGGCCTTCAGAGCCTCATTGTAATCATTTTCTTGCGAATGCGAGTAGTCGTCACATATCTTCTCAAATATAAAGTTGTCACCATTCTAACGAATCTTGCACTCTGTATTTTTACAGTCTCTTTACAATTCTTTCATTAATAGAAATCAAGTATTGTTATATTTCTCTATTTCTGGCAATTTTCATGATTGTTTCATTGTAATATCTCTACTTTCATTTTGTTCCAAAAACAATCCGGATCAACTATGGCTTGAATGGATGCTACAAAATATTCTACCTCCTCTTTTATGCTTTAATATCCCACTCTTAGATGTTATGCTCAACTATAGAACAATAATAATACAAAAAGAGTGGAACTCCTTCTCTTCCTAGCAACCCAATATTTAACATAGCTTGATAGTTGTCTAGGGTTAGGGTTAGGTTTTTTGCATGCCTCAACCCTTAATTAGTGTTAGGGTTTTGGACCCTCTAGAATATTATTGAAATTCCATAGGTGACTAGCCCCACATGTGTGAGTAATGAGGGTTGACATGGAATCCACTCGGTACCATGGTTGCCAATAGGATATGTCAACTTGCAGGAGGCATAAATTCCACATGTACGAAATCCGATTAAGTTGATTTCACTCCATTGGAAATATTTTGATGTGTAGAAAACCATTGAGGGTTTGGTAGCTATGCTTGAAATTGTTTTATCCACACAATTGTTTTTTGATGCCTCAAATTGGCTCTAGAAGGTTCCAGACCTCAAATCACCAAAATGGGACCTACCTCTAAAATGGGACCATGAAGCCTATTCCTTCAATTTTTCCACACAGACAATACCAAGATAGATGAAAATTTATACAATGATTCATTCTAGATCACTTTTCATAACCCCCTTACTAAAGTAACTATCACAGAGCATTACTACAATGCCAAGTACCTCATTTTCTTTAATCAAGTCAAAACCATAGCATTAGTACCCCTCTACTCATTACTTATTATTAGGAATCCTTCAAAATTGAAAACATCCTAACAATTTTAATATAGAATATGCTTGTAAACTTAGCCATTCATGGAAGCACTTATATGGTGTAATTCATTGGATTTGTTCAAAATATTTAAAATTCTAGATGAAGACTATGAAAGACCATTTTTAGACAGGTGGTCTCATGTTGGGAAGAAGGATTAAGAAACCACCAAGGGTTTGTTTTATGCACAAATTTCGTATTACAGATTAATGGATATATTCAATAAGAAAAAAATATTATTTCTATAAACCTAGTAGTAAAAATAACTTCATCAATGTTAACTTGTATAAAAAATTGCAAGTACCTGCAAAATGTATTCAAAGCACATATGTTGAGGGGGAAAATGTTCAATTTTTTGAAGATTTAAAGATTACCATGGATAAATATGTCACACGTGATTTTTTATATTATAGATATGGATGATGTGGATATTGTTTTGGGATATCCTTGGATGGACTCAATTGGTATACTTAATATTAATGCGCAAAAGAAGTTTTTTAAGCTATGGTACAAGAAAACTAAAATTATATTGCATGATATTTTTCTTACTAAGCATGTGAGCGTACTAAATTGCCTTGTTGGGCCACATTACTAAATAAATTGACAGAATACAAAAATGTGATACCAATTTAATATGAATGCATCAACACAACATAGCCAAAATTATTAATGCGACTATCACAATTTTAAATTCGTGAATGCATATTATTTAAGCATTCATAACATCATTCAATCACATAAAACAAATATTAAAATGTAGCATTTACACACAACACTTAATAGTGAATAACACAGTGATCAAAACACTTATCTTTAAAAAATATTTTTCACAAACGACTGTAAATAACAGATGTTCCACCCAACCATAGTCTTTTTTTCACAAGTTCGCTCTGCAACAATCTACCCCTAAGCTGGGGCTATGAGTCCATGAGAATGGAAAATCTCTTACGAGTGTCTACATTCCACTCAAACAACCCAAAACTCACTAAAACACACTGATGTGACTCCTACAACCATTCCAACAACTCAGTTCTCTTCCCCATTAGTCTATACAACCCAAGGGATGTGATTTTTTCCTATGAACCATAGTCCCTTATAAAATCTCCATCCGCTCTAGGACTCCAACACAAACCGACTAGGAATCTCTCTACTAAGGGCTCCAGGAAAACTACCTACAAAAATAGTGCTCAAAATAAAATTTACAAATGCTCCTTTTTGTTGATCACACACTTATACTG
>ML781730.1:730735-751163 GCA_009831015.1 Picea engelmannii
GGGGGGGGGGGGTGGCTAGTGAATCAATATAATAAAATGTTTTCTTATTCAAAAATTCATCAAATATAAGAAAAAAACTGCATATGAGATCTATTAATTGTAGAACATTGAAAAACATATTTACATGGAAACCCTTTCGGGAGAAAACCAAAAAACTTCTCTTTAACATTCTTTGTAGGCACCAACCTACTGGAGACACCAATCCCCACTTGTACAAAACATAATAGGAACCAACCTATTCTTACATATATTCATAGACACCAATCCCCACTACTAAGACACAACTTATCAAGAGACACCAATCTATTTGTTTGAGTGGAACCAACTTGCTCTTACATATCTTCATAGACACCAATATACTAGAGACACCAATACTCACTGCTAAGAACCAACTTAGCAATATATACTAATCTATTTGTGTGAAATGCACCAACCTTCACGAGTATGATTGATACTCTGCCTTCACCAAGTCTTCTCATTGCTTCTTCCTTCACTAGGTCTACTCACCGCTTCTTCCTTCATGAGGTTTTCTCACTACTTCTGCCTTTACTAGGTCTGACCAATATTTTAATTTCCAAATGGTAATTTCCCCAAAGCATGTTGTTTTAGGATTCTTCCCAATGACAAAATTGTACAACATGCCACGTATCCAATTTTACAAATTTGATTCTGAAATTTTTACCTGAGGTACTTATGTATGTCTCCTCAGTTCTTTGAAAATTTCATAGTCCGAAAAGTATCAAAAAATAAGTTATAGTAAATGTGCCAAACTGACCTGTTTGAAACTAAGGTGCTTCTGAATGTCTCCTCAGTTCTCTAAAAACTTCAAATTCTGAAAATTCCCAGAGAATAAGTTATAGCAAAAGTGCCAAGATGACATGTTTGAAACTGATTTCAGGAGCACTCAAGAACCCGAACTTCCACATAGCATATATATAAAATTATAGTGAACCAACATCTAAAATTTTGACATATGTACTAAGAGATCTTTCCTTAGTTTCCTAAGAATTTCATGGTCTGGAACATCCCAAAAAATAAATTATAGAAAAAGTGTCAAGATGACCTATTTGAAAATGATTTCAAGAACATTCAAGAAAACTAACTTCCACATGGAGTATCTTCAAAGGTATAGAAATCCAGCATATTAAATTCTTATCACATGTACCCATAGATCTCTCTTCTTTATCCTCAAAATTTCAAGGTTTGAAACGTCCTAGAATATAAGTTATCGCGAAAATTCCAAGATGACCTGAAACTGATTTCACAAATCTTCCCTTTTGTAATGATATTCAATATTTTATCATCCATTTTCCACACACACACTTTCTCTTTTTATACTTTTTTCATAACCCTTCATGAAGGTTCATGTCCATTAATAAATAATTAATTCCCCTTTTTTAATTTTACTTTTCCAAATACCATGGGAAAATACCCAAACCCATGGGTTTCAAAACAACCATTTCACTTTTTACTTTTTCACATGCACCCCCTTTTTAGTATACTTGTAAACACACACACACACACACACACACACACACAAATCTTGGAAATGTCGTGTGTATTGTAATGTCACAATATGACATTAATGACAACATTATTTCTTTGACATCAATGACAATAATTCCAACAATCTCCCCTTTTCCATTGATGGCAATCTTGAAATGAAACACACAGTCCACCAAGCATAGAAATAATTCTCTCCTTGTCTACAACTCTCCCCCTGTCTGCAACTCTCCCCCTTTGACATCAATGGAAAAGGGATGCTCCTCCTGAGCTTGTGCATCTCTTTAAGCACTTAGTGATGAGATGGATATCACTCCCATTTTTTTTCTGAGATATTCAAATGTCTCTTTGGGAATGGGTTATGTGGAAAAATCCGCAATCTATTTTTTTGCTACTTGTTTTCTTAATAAGTGATACTTGATTGGAATACGATTTTTTTTGAGTGCATAACATGATCCTTTGAAATATTTATTGCACTTGTGTTGTCAAAAATTATTTATATTGGATGATCATATTCTACCTTAATATATTTCAATGTCTACTTCATCCAAAGAAATTGTGTGCAACATGATGTTGCTACTATATACTCGGCCTCTGCTATGCATAGAGAAACTGGAGACTGTTTATTTCTCAACCAATACAATAGATTGTTTTTTAGAAATAATTCTCCTCCACTTGTACTTTTCCTATAATCAACATTGCATTCCTAATAAGCATCCGTATAATTTGTTAGAGTAAAATCTTCACCTCTTGAGTAGAACAAGCCAAAATCCAAGGTGCTCTTTATATATTTGAATATTCTTTCCATTGCTTGCACATGAGTTTCTTTTGGTGCAACTTGAAACTGTGCAACCAATCCTACTGGTTGCATAATGCCCGACCTTGATTCCATCATATATAGTAGGTTTCCAATCATTGACCTGTACAATGTTTGATTTTTTTTCGTAGATTCATCATCTTTACTCAATTTACAACCTTTCACCATGGGTGCGATGACTAGTGCACAATATTCCATTATGAAATTCTTCAACATTTCCTTGATATAATTGGTTTGTGAAATGAATATGCCTTTGTCTAATTGAGAAATATGTAAACTAAGAAATAATAACAATTCACCAAGAATAAACATCTCAAATTCCTTTTGCATTTCTATTGCAAACTCTTGGCACATTTTATTCATACCACCTCCAAAAATGATGCCATCTACATAAACCACAACAATCAACTTATTTTCTCCTATTGTCTTAATGTAGATATTACTGTCAACAATTCCTCTTTTTAAGCCTTGTTGTTGTATATACTTGTCAATTCTTGAATACGACGCTCTCAGAGCTTGTTTTAGCCCATAGAGTGATTTATTCAATCTACATACTTGATACTTATTTTATGATAATAATAATCCTTCTGGATGTTCAATTTATACGTCTTCCTCTAAATTTCCATTGAGAAAGACACACTTGACATCTATTTGATATACTTTGAAGTTATTGAAACACACAAATTCCAAAAACATTTTGATAGCTTCTAGTCTTCTAATTTGGGAAAAGGTTTCTTCGAAATCAATACCTTCAACTTGAGTGTAGCCTTTACAAACCAATCTTTCTTTCATGTCCATGCTCATTCAACTTATTCCTAAAAACCCACTTGGTGCCAATCACATTTTTATCTTTTGGTCTTGGAACAAGTTCCCATGTCTCATTATTCTCAATTTGATTAAGCTCTTCTTCCATGGCATCAATTCATTGATTATCTTTGCTAGATTTTGTAAATTTATTAGGCTCTATTTTAGATAGCAAAGATAAGTTTGCATGTTCTGATGCACTTGCTAGTCTTCTTCTAGTATGAACTCCCATATCTTTATCACCAAGAATTATTTTTTCCGAATGATTCTTTTAGACAAATCTAGATGTTTTATTTCTATCTAGATGTTTGGATTCTTCTTATTCATTTTCTCCTCCTCCTTATTATTTGTAGCTTGGATCCTCTATTTGATCATGTGTTTTCACCTTTTGATTCCATGGTTCATCCATTTTCACATTGACACTCTCTACGATTTTTCCCAATGCTTTATTGTAACATTGATAAGCCTCACTTCATGATGAATAACCTAGAAATCTACCTTCATTAGATTTGGAGTCAAATTTTCCCAATTCTTCATTATCTCTCTTTATGTAGCACTTTCTTCCCAAAACTTTGAAGTATTTAATTGTTGTTGTCTACCCTTCAATAATTCATAAGGTGTTTTGTTGTTGTTGACTCTAATTTACCCTTTATTTAGAATGTAGACTATGGTGTTGAATGCTTCTCTTCAAAACTTGTTTGATAGATTAGCTTCATTCAACATTGTTCTAGAAATATCTTGTATGGTTTGATTATTCCATTCTACCATTCCATTATGCTGTGACATTTTTTCTTTTGCATCACAATCCTCCTCTTCATATTTTTACAACTACTTCTTTTGTTTCAGATTCTTTTTCTTAAGATTCTTTATTTAACGTAAGTAACAAATGATTTATTCTTCAATATCTACTTCAACATTTGTTTCAATTTTTTTTTCATCTTCTGAATCCATCATTTCTTTCCCCTTGTATTCATTTTCTGAAGTATCAATCTTCATTTCCATTGCCACGTGTGCTTCGAAGATCTACCTTCTAGTGGTTATACTGTTGTCGAAGGAACTGACTCTGATACTAATTGTTGATCACACACTTATATTGAGAGGGGGGGGGGTGAATCATTATAAGACAATTTTTATTTATTTAAACATTCATAAACCATAGGAAAATAATCACATATGAGATCTATTAACTACAGAACATGGAACAAAATATTTTATGGAAACCCTTTCAGGAGAAAACCACAAAACCTTTAATTATAATTCTTTGAAGGAACCAACCTATTGTTACAAATATTTGTAGGAACCAACCTACTAGAGATACCAATCCCCACTTGTACAAACCATGGTAGGAACCAACCTATTGTATATACCAATCCCCACTTGTACAAACCATGGTAGGAACCAACCTACTCTAATGGATATTCATAGACACCAATCTACGGGACACACCAATCCCCACTGATAAGAACCAAATTAGCAATATACACCAATCTCTTTGTTTGAGTGACACCAATCTACTCTTACATATATCCATAGACACCAATCCCCACCGCTAAGCACCAACTTAGCAAGAGACATTAATATCTTTGTCTGAGTTGCACCAACCTTCATGAGTCTACTTGCTGCTTCTTCCTTCACTAGGTTTGCTTGATGCTTCTTCTTTCACCAGGTCTACTCACTACTTCTTCCTTCACTAGGTATTCTCACTACTTTTGCCTTTACTAGGTTTGACCAAAATTTGAATTTCCAAATGGTAACTTTCCTAAAGCTTGTTTTTTTAGGCCTCTTCCCAAGAACAAACTTGTACAACATGCTACATATCCAATTTTGCAAATATGATTCTGAAATTTTTACAAGAGGTACTTCTGTATCTATCCTATGATTATGTCTCCTATTATCCCTGGAAATTTCACAGTCCGAGGTACTTATATATGTCTCCTTATTTCTATGAAAATTTCACCATATGAAAAGTCCTAGAAAATAAGTTATAGTGAAAATGCCAAACTGACTTGTTTTAAATTGAGGTACTTCTAGATGTTTCCTTAGTTATATAAAAATTTCATAGTCCGAAAAGTCCTAGAGAATAACTTATAGTGAAAATTCCAATTTTACTTGTTTGAAATTTATTATAGGAGCATTCAAGAACCCTAACTTCCATAAATCATATCTATGAAAGTATAGTGAAAAAAACATCTGAAATTTTGACCACATGTACCAAGAAATCTCTCCCTCGTGTCCTCAAAAATCTAAAAAATGTTGTAGGAACTCCTTCTGCATGGCCTCTTCATGCTCCCATGTGGAATCTTTAGGATCATAGAAGGTCCATTGGACATTTATGAGGCTGATAGATCGGCTCCTGATTACTTTGAATTTCTAGTCTAGGATGTGCACTGGATCCACCCAAAAGTCCCCTTTATGCTCCACCTAGATCACAGTCCAATCAATTATGTGGTTAGGATCATGCACATACTTATTCAATAAAGACACATGAAAGACATTATGAACTCTCATGGATGCATGAAAATTAAATCATGTATGCAACAAGGCCTATTCTCTTTAACATTTCAAATGACCCACAATATTTTGTTTCCAACTTTGGGAAACTTCCCAATCTTAGTAAGCTCCTTTTATCCTTTACTTCTAAGAACACATGCTTTCCCACTCTGAATTCCTTGTGTGCTCGACCCTTGTCTGCATAAATTTTTTTCCTATCATGTGCAGTCTTTAAATCATGTGTTATTTTTACCATATGCTCTTCCATTTCTCTTACAAATGCTGGCCCAATAATGGTTCTATCTGTTGGGCTATCCCAGATTATAGGCATGTTACATTTTCTTCCATATAGGGCTTGAAACATGATCATCTTCAATGATGCATGATAACCATTGTTATAAAAAAACTCAACCACATAAAGATAGTGTTTTCCATTTGGAAGATTGATCCATTACATACATTTTTAACATATCTTCAATTATTTGGTTGATCCTATTTGTCTTCCCATCTGATTTTGGATTATATTCTATGCTAAAATTTAGATTTGTCCCAAATCCTTTAAGAACCCCTTTCCAAAAATTGGAAGTAAAGTTGGAATCTTTGTCTGACACTATTTCCTTAGGCACACCATGTAGCATACCAATTTATTTAATGTAAATCTCTGCAATGTTAACATCCTTATGCGTCATCTCAACTGGAATAAAACATGCATCCTTTGTAATCTTCTACACCACTACCATGATGAAATGATGTTGCCTTGCTAATATGGGGAGCTTGGTAATGAAATCAATAGTAACAACTTTCCATTTCCACTCAGGAATGGGAAATGGCTATGAAAATCCTACTAGATGTCTTCTCTCAGCCTTTACCTTTTGAAATTCGATACATCTAGCAATAAAATCAACTACATCTTTCTTCATGCCGGGTGAAAAGTGTTGGCCTCTTACAACTGCAATTGTTTTATGATACCCTGGATGTCCAACGTGTGGAACATTATGCATCTCTTTTAAAACTAATTTTCTCATCTCTTGATAATTATGAATGTACTATTTTTTTTCCTGTACAAGAGGATTCCATCCTCTTCTAGCTTGTAATTTTTAAATTTCTATTGTACATTATACTGTTGTAATATTTATTTAACCTAGAAATATTGTTGGTTTGATGTTACAACTTCTAAAATTTTGTCTTTTAAATATGTCCTGCACATACTAATGGTTGTAGCATGCATTTTATGTACCCTCTTTCTATGTGCATCAACTACTTTATTCTCTTTTCCCTTAATTTTCTTTATATCAAAATCATACGCACTAAGGAATTCCAACCATCTAACTTGTCTGGTATTCAATGTTGGATTTCCAAACAAATACTTTAGAACACTACGGTCTGTTCTCAACTCAACTTTTATTCTCATGAGATATTTCCTCCATGGTGCATGAACAATTGCTGCCAATTCCAAGTCATGTGTGGCATATTTCCTCTCATTCTCCTTCAAACTTCTTGATTCATATCAAATTACATCCCCATTTTGGAAAAGGACTCCACCAAGCCCTTCTTTACATGCATTCATGCACACAATAAAATCCTCATTTGGATCTGCAATATTTAAGATAGGTGCATTGGTTAATAAATCCTTCAAGTGCTGGAAACTCTCTTCACACTTGGTATTCCATTCAAATTTTATTCCCTTATTTTGCAAGGAGGTGATCAGGTGTGCAATCTTGGAGAAATTTTCAATGAATCTCTTGTAGTAACCAACTAGATCCATAAATTAACTAACCTCTAAAATATTATTTGGTGTTGGCCAACCTTTTATTGCTTCAATATTTTTTGGATCCATTGTTATGCCATCCTCTGAGATAATGTGGCCCAAATACTGGATCTTCTTTTGACAAAAATTGCACTTGCTCAATTTAGCATACAATTAGTTCTCTCTCAACGCCTATAACACCATCCTCAAATGATGCTCATGCTCCTCCTTTGTTTTGGAGTAGCCAAATTATCATCTAAGAAGACAATGAAAAATTTGTCCAAGTAATATCTAAACACTCCATTAATTAGATACATAAAAATAGTTGGTGCATTTGTCAATCCAAATGGCACTACTACAGACTGATAATGGCCATACCTAATCCAAAACGTTGTCTTTCTAGTATGTTCTTCTCTAATTATCACTTGATGATAACTTGATCTCAAATCAATCTTGGAAAATATCTTTGCTCTCTTCAATTGATCAAAAAAATCATTGATCATTAGAAAATGGTTCTTTTTCTTTATAGTAGCCTTGTACAATTGTCTAAAGTCAATGCATAACATTAGATTTCCATCATTTTTATTCACAAAAAAAATTAGGGCACCCCTAGGTGAATCATTCGAGTGTATGTACCCCTTCTTCAACAATTCTTCTAGCTACATCTGCAACTCCTTCAGCTCTGGTACGTTCATTATGTATGAATTCTTGGACACTGGGGTAGCTTTAGAAATCAAATCAATAGAGAAGTTAATGTCTCTCTTTGGTGGAAATCCTGAAAATTCCCCAAACACGTCTTCATACTCTTTCCAAAATTGAATAGTATTCAATATTTGGCTCCTTATCCTCTGCTAGATTCTCCATATGGGTTGCATATATTTGACACCGTTTTCTAAACTTATTTTCAACTGAAATGATGAAATTTATTTGATATATATAGGCCTTGGAATACCTTGGACTATCCTTAAATTCCCTTCCTCATCAAGGCACGTGGAAGCATTGTTGTATAAGTATAGGACAATGTTATGCTTCTCCAACCAATACATACCAATCAAGCAATCAAATAACCCAAGCGATATGATGTTCACATATTACTTAGTGTTAACTCCATACATGTTCATCGAAAAATATTTGACAAGCTCATTGATTCTTCTCTTGGTTTTAGTGGCTAGTTGAAATAACCAAGACTTGTCATGCTTGCATTTCTTCAATTTAAACCTTTCAACCATATTAGGATCTATATATCTATGACTAGCTCCAGAATCAATCAAAATAGTTATGGGATAGTTATCAATCTTAATATCCACCTCATTCATGTGGGATTGATAGTTTGATTTCATATTATCCAAGGTTACATAAATTCTTGGAACGCTTCTACCCATGTCATCCACTATATCCGCTTCATAGATGTGATGTACAATGCTCATCCTATATCCTTTATGAGGATAATATTTATACATGTGGTCTCCCTCACATCCCAAACACTTTGTAGGCTAATGTATTTGGATTTTACCCAAGGAATTGGTCATCTAAGGCTCATGTTATGATTTTTTCCCTTGTTGATATGACTTGGAGATATTCCTAAAGAAAGGTGGATTGAATCATTTATTCCTCTAATCCATATTTCCTTTCTTTTTGCCATCCCAATCTTTATGAAAATCTATCCTTCCTTTATTCTACTCATACAAGTATTTGTCCTTCCTCATGGCTTCCTCCAACATATTAGGTTTATTGGGTTTTATCCTTGTAAAGTAATGGTATCCCACTAAAGAACCTATGAATTTTAACCTTCTCATCCCTGATGAAATCCACATACCTAAAAATCTCCAATAATTTATTCCCATACTCTTCCATGGTCATGTTTCTTAGATTAAGCTCAAAGAACACTTGCGTTTTTGTATCATAGTAATGGTCTAAAAAGTATTTTTGAAGAAAATACTTTTTAAATTCTTCCAAGAGATTCTCTTTTCATCAATATGATTGGCCTACTTCATTTAGTCCCACCACATGGAAGCTTTCCCCAAAAAATGATATGGCACAACAATCCTTGCTTCTAGGTTTGATGAATAATTTCAATTGAAAATATTTTCTCATGCCCAACAACCATGCTTCAACATTTTAACCTTTCCTATGTTCTCCATCAAATGTAGGTGGCTTGATATTTTTGACCTATCCTTTCAAACAATCCAACTCAATCCTTCTTCTTTCATGTCTAACAAGGGACATAATTGGGCTTCTCTTTGAATCTACATGTGATATTCTAGCTGAATGTCCAAGTGAATGATGGTATCTATTGGCACTTCTTGAGTGTCTAGATCATCTATAATTATTTATTCTTTCATGAGATCGGTAAATTGCTACATGACTTGCACTGATTGCATGTTTTGTGTTGGAATCATTATTGAATTGCCTCTAAAAATTGTTCAAACTTTGAAGCAACTAAGTATTAATGTGATTATGCTCCTCCCAAGCTCTTATTATGTTTTCGTTATCTTCTTTACATCTCTACACTTCCTTCTATATACTTTTCATTGTCTCAACCAACACTACAGTCTCCATTCTACTTCTAAGTCCATTGGCCTTTGTTTCTACATTTCCCAGGATGATATTTAAAACTTTGATTTCATCTCCATGTATGTATGAACCTTGTGCATCATCCATCTATCTAGTCCCAATTTATGAATAAGATCTGTTATGCATGTATCTCTAATTCTGCAAAATGTGCATGCAACAATTACTATTAGAATTATATATATTGTAAAATATGTCATTAATTAGGCTACATGTCATTCTTCATTTCAATTCATGAATAACATTGATGCACTAATCCTAATTGGGATCCTTCAAATGAAATATCCTATGACTCAACTTCCCAATGACTATACTCATGACTTATTTTGATTTTTGAGTGAAAAGTTACAACATTTTGAAATAAATAATTTTTTCATTTTTCTCTAATACACGAGTTGCAATGAAGAAGGTCACGAACATCTAAGAGTTGTAGTTAAGAGAAGTGTGGATACCCGCATGTTCTAGTATATACAAGTCACATATATGCAATAAATTTTGAAGAAGAATCAGGTCAATGACATATTTGGAACAGTGACAGTTACAGAGGTTAGTAGTGACAGTAACAGAGGTCAACAATAATAGTGACAGGTTGTTCACATTTGGCTATATTTCAGGGTGGTTGGATGGGGCAAGGATAGGTGGTTGTAGCCACCTTCTGGTTGTCACTAGAGAACATAGGAGGTTGTATCCAGAGAATTGGGGAGTTGGAGCTTCCCTCAGATTGTATCCTGAAAATATAGAGGGTTGGAGCCTCCTTCCAGTTGCAACTAGAGAACAAAGGAAGTTGATTCTTCCAATGAATTCAATTCTTAAATACATATAAGAAAAAAATATTCGTGGTTTTCTCATGTATTGGGTTTCCACGTAAAAATACTAGTGTATTGTGTATGTGTGTGATTGCTCATTGTTCATGGTTCATTTATTCTGCACTTGTTGAATGATATTCGTAAATTGATCATAAAGTTAACAACACTTGTATATTGTGGTTAAAAAGGATTATAATTTTTCTATCACTCATTCACCCCCCTCTCAGTAATCCAACAATTGCATCGCTTGTCGTGTAGACATACATCATATATACAATATACATCGCTAAACTTCGGATTAAAATTGGGGTCTTACAAAGAAACAAGGGCCCAAGGGGGCACTGGAAGAAGTCCTTGTATGGAAACAATTTGCAGTACCTAATGACACATTAGATGAAGAGTCCAGGGTTGAATTGTAAGAAGAGCCTACAAAAGAACTTGAAGAAAATAACTAGGAGTGGCATAAAAATGAATAAGAAGCTAAGGAAGAGTCAAATAAAGAAGAACCAATAGTTATAGTCATATTATATTGCCACCCATGCTACCCAGAGAAATAACAATCATCGAGGCAAGGTCATGGGCATAAAAAAAATTACTATGGATCAACATGGAACCAGAAAGGAAACCAATATGGAGGCACATGAAAATCAATGCATGGAGATATCAGAGTAGAACATTGAAGAAATGGATCCCAAGAAGAAACTATAATCAATATCGATGAAAGGCCATAGTTGGACCCCATTCTCGCATTTCACTCGGATGGATGTGTTGATGTTTGGACAACATCATGAAGACATTCTCTTAGATTAATAATTAATAATATAATTATTGATTATTAAATACTATATATAATAAGTAAATGATAATAATAAATAGTTATTGATTATCCAAGGGACACATCCTTTCATGGATGGTCACCATATGTTCTCTATATATGGAACATTCATCATTGTAATAATATATTGATCATGTCTCATATGAAGAAAAACAACATGGTATCAAAATGAGACCGGGCTTGACTCCTTCACAGGAGGGCCCAGGAAAATGAGAGTAGAGTAAAATGTTGAGAGTGTTAAATATATGAGTTTTTTACAATCTCTATGTACAACATATTTACTTTTTACTTCTACCAAAATTATAGAAAGAATTTCATAAATTATGATGGGAAGTAATTTCTAGTAAAAATGTATAATTACCTAAATATGAGGAATGTATTGCATATTTACTTCTACCTATATTTATGCAAAGGATCACATGAATTATGGAGGAACAATTTAACAAAGTCAAATACTATGTGGATGGATTATAACCAAATTAATGTTTGGGTAGTTATGAGAGGTATTATCTAACTATTTATAAGAAAGAAAATTTAATTTAATTTTCAAAGAGACGCGTCTTTTTGGATCAATCTAATATTACTATAAAAAGACACTTGAAAGTCACAATAATAGACACACATATTTTCTCTTTCTCACACATGGGATAAGTGATGTAAGGAAGAGACTAAGAAGTTGAAATTTTCCAAGTTACCTAGTGATGTTCTAGTGTTTACTAAAGTAATATCATATATCATTGGAAGTAATTAACACTTGCAGAAAATTGTTCTTGTCTAATTTAACACTAGAAACAACATGGTTATCCGTATGACATCGAGTATATTATGGATGTGTGTTGGTAACCATATGACATCGAGTATATGATGGATGTGTGTTGGTAATAGTAGAATACATATCATTTGGAGGGTCACTGTATATAGTTGTGCACAAGATAAATTGATCTCCTCTAGGAGATGATTTTTGTTGTTATTGTTTCTTGTTCCGAGAAGGTCACATGTAATAGTTATGAGAATGAGCAATAATGAAGGTCGCAAGAGGAAGACATGGATGGAAATACATTCCAACGTGATATCAAGGAGAGACATTTCCAGACATGATGCTCAGAGAAAGGAAGTCTCTAGGAGAAATGTACCTCTCAGGATGAGACCATGCCAAATAACAGAGACACTTCTAGTGATAATGTATGCAGCCAGTCAAGCTTGATTGTAGAAAAAATGCGGTGATAGATCCAATTAGAGGAGGATGTACTACATCCATAGGTAAAACTAATTGAGTTACCACCAAAGAATGAGGAAGGGATACCTTCGGTGTCAGAGGGAGCAAAGATAGAGGATGCGTCACCTCCAACTCTAGAGGGAGTGTTGATTTTTGAGGAAACATCATGAGACATTCTCCTCGGAGGGTCCTGTGTGGACTAGTAGGGGGGAATGTAGACATCATCCTAACATGCCTTAGATGGTGAGATGAAGGAACAAATACATTGTTTTCACAAGGAAACCTTGATATGCCTTGTGAGACATTAGTTCCATGAGGGAACCTCAATATGTATTAGACATTGGTTTCATGAGGAAACCTCTATATGTCAAATATGGTCCAAGATGAAATTAACTTTTAGAGGGAGAAAATTTATCCTTTTGATCAAATTGGTCCCGTTGATCATGTAGCTCCAGTTAATGTTCCCAGAGATATTCAATAGGTCAGAAGAGACCTACATGGGCTCATAATACTTTGCAAGAGGAAGAAGGACATGCAACTCCTTGTGGTACTTTCTAAGTGAGAAAGAGACCTAAGAGATATTTGTGCTATGCCACAGCTATGTGCCACATCATTCATTTTGAGCCAACCTATTATGAGGAGGAAACTAGTCATCCAGTATGGAGATATGTCATGATGGAGGAGTATCAATCCATCATGAAGAATGGTGTGTGGGATATTGTTCTGAGACCTGAGGGGAAGTATGTAGTGAATTCTAAATGGATCCATAATATCAAACACATAGTTGACGAGAGCATCGAGAGGCACAAAATGAGATTTGTTTCTAGATGATTCTCTCAGGTGGAGGGAATAGATTATGAGGAGACATTTGCTCCTGTTGCTCGATACAATTCTATCCAGATGATTATTGCCCCTGCAACATCCATGGGTTGGAGAGTACATTAAATGGATTTAAAGACAACCTTTCTCAATGGAGAGATTGATGAAGAAGTATACATCGAGTATCCAGATGGTTTTGTGATACATGAGAAGGAGTCTCATATGTGTAGGTTGAAGAAGACCATGTATGGAATCAAGCATTAACCTCGATATTGGTATGCGAGGATTGATGGAGACTTGATGAGTTTGGGATTCAACAAAAGTGTTTTCGATCCTAGCGTGTACTACAAGATTGTTAATGGTGAGTCTCTGATTTTGGTCCTCTACGTTGATGATTTATTCCTCATTGGTACATAGAGCCTTATTGTTGAATGAAAGTAATGCATTGGCCTTTGAGTTTGAGATGAAGGACCTTGGTATGATGCACTATTTCTTGGGAATATAGGTGTGGCAAAGAACTGATGAGATATTCCTGAGTCAGGGAAGTACACAGTTGGAATATTGAATAAGTTTGGGATGCAACTTGAATCCCATGGCTACACAAATGGTGACGAATTTGAAGAAACTAAGTGTGTCTTCTTTCGATTTTGATGAAATTGATATGACTCTGTACAGACCACTGATTGGATCATTGATGTATTTGGTTAACACTTGAACAGGTATTTGTTATACAATGAGTACACTTAGCCATTTTATGAGCCAGCAGAGACAAACACACTGGATTGCTGTGAAGCATGTGTTGAGATACCTGTGAGTCACAATTGGACACAGTATGCGATATACTTATAGTATTGACATGATATTGCATGGATATACTGACTCTGATTGGGTAGGGATCGTAGTAGACAAGAAGAAAACCTATGGGTGTTGCTTCACTTTGGGATTTTCCATGGTTTCTTGGTGTAGTAGGAAACAAAATTTTGTGGCCTTGAGAACTATAGAAGTAGAGTACATTGCATTGAGTGTGGAAGTCCTTGAAGGAGTGTGGCTTCACAAGATCCTTGCAGATTTATTTGGACACATGTTGGATTCCACTGTTATTCTGAGACATGGTGCAAAAGAAGGAAGTATTGGTGCAGTAACTTCCTACAGATGATCAGGTTGCTGATATTCTTACCAAACTAGGACAAAGTTCGAGTACTTCCGTGAAAGACTTGGCGTGGAAAAGAATACCTCCCTCACTGAGAGGGAGTGTTGATGTTTCACTGAGGGGGAGTGTTGATGTTTGCAGCTTCCTGATATATTCTCCATATCGTACTCCTCTATGACTGAGTTGAGTTGATCCATGAGGAAACTTCTTCAAGAAGGGATAAGTGGGACACTTATCCAAGTAGGGATAAGTGGGTTTGCGATTATCCAAGAAGGGATAAGTGTGTTGATCTATGAGGACACTTATCTGAGAAGGGATAGCCCAACGTCCCTTGTGGATATCACATGAGGAAATGTCCCATGTGGAGATCACATGAGGATATGTCAAGGGAGTTGAACTTGACATCACACACTATGGGGAGTTTACCCTAGTGTTTCTAGAGGGACTACCCTCTAGAAGTCCACATGTGAGTGCCATGTGTGAAAATCATTCTCTAGATCATACTCCTCTATGAACTAAGTTGAGCTGATCTTTGAGGACACTTGTCAGAGAAGGGATAAGTGGGACACTTATCCAAGAAAGGATAAGTGGGTTTGGGATTATTCGAGAAGGGATAAGTCTGTTGATATACGAGGATGCTTATCTGAGAAGGGATAGCCCAATCTCCCATGTGGAGAGAACATGAGGACATGTCAAGGGAGTTGACCTTGACATCACACACTATGGGGAGTTGACCCAATTGTTTCTAGAAGGAGTAGCCTCTAGAATCCCACATGGGAGTGCCATGTGTGAAAAACATTCTCCATATCATACTCCTCTGTGAACTGAGTTGAGTTGATCTGTGAGGGCACTTCTTTGAGAAATGATAAGTGGGTTTGGGATTATAGCCTAACTTTCCTTGTGGAGAGAACATGAGGACATGACAAAGGAATTTACGTTGACATCACACACTATGGGGATTTGACCCTACTGTTTATAGAGGGATTAGCCTCTAGAAGTCCACATGGGAGTGCCATGTGTGATAGACCTTTTTCTACTGTAATGGTTGTACCACTAGCGGAGACTATGTGTATCTGAACAATATTTGTGTACTAATACAGTGGTTGTGTACCACTGGTAGTGATTGTGTGTCACTAGACAATAGCTATGTGCTACTAACACTAGTTGTGTACCACTGGATAATAGTTGTGTAGTGATGTGGAAATATACCTCCCTAGATAAGAGGGAGTGTTGATGTTTCATCATTGGGTGGAGCTTCTCCTAGATTGGGTTACAGACCAAGGGAGGTAGGATACATTTCACATAAATGTGCACTTGTGGTAAATGGGCCTATGTGTAGTCCTTCCTTGATCATGAAAATGAATAATATGGACTCGAGGTGCTTGAAGTGATTTCCACGTGTCATTTAGCATTAGACTGACATTCACTCATAGGTGTGTACCTATGGTGAAAGATCCTGGTGTGTTATTTGTCCTAGTCATGGTGATTTGACAAGGAATGATAAAGACTCAAGATGCTATATGCTATTACATGCAGACCTAGAGTGAGCCTGATATTAGAGAGAGTCAATTGGCTTAGAGGGAGATCCATAGAAGGAGTTTATCCTCGGTTCAGGTGGGAGATAGACGTCTCCCAAGACTGACAGATAAGTGTCATGAGTCTAGGGTGATGTTTCTATACTTCAGATAGAATATTGGCATGATGCAGAATGTATCCCTCGTTGACAAGGAGTGTTGATGTTTGGACAACATCGGAAAGACATTCTCTTAGATTAATAATTAATAATATACTTATTGATTATTAAATACTATATATAATAAGTAAATGATAATAATAAATAGTTATTTATTATCCAAGGGACACATGCTTTCATGGATGGTCACCATATGTTATCTATATATGGAACACTCATCATTGTAATAATATATCGATCATATCTCATATGAAGAAAAACAACAGGATAGATGTTTGTGCATGATACTAGT
Organism: Picea engelmannii; assembly: GCA_009831015.1. Classification (NCBI taxonomy): domain Eukaryota; kingdom Viridiplantae; phylum Streptophyta; class Pinopsida; order Pinales; family Pinaceae; genus Picea; species Picea engelmannii. The sequence goes on from ML781730.1 coordinate 747,479, forward strand.
TGACTACAATGTTTAGTAGGTCATATTATATGGATTCTTCCCATGTTTCAGAGATGAAACATGCAAAGGGGGATATAATGTAATGTACATAGGGAGTGTTAGAACAAAGATTAGATTTAAAAATAAAAACTCATAATTTTAGTTAGAATAAGAACTTTAATTTATATTAGCTTACTTTTTAAGTTCTTGCTTAGTCTAGTTTTGATATTTTTAATATAGTTTTAATACTAAGTATAAGTTTTGATTAGTTTCATATTTTGTTTTAATTTTATGTTAGGATTAATTAATAAATTTTGTTTTATTTTTAGTTTTTAACTTAAGTTTTTGTTTTTCATTTAGTCAAATATTCAATTGTATATATCGTGTATTAACTTAGGTTTTATTAGTCATATGTTACATAGTTTAGGTTTAATTCGACATAGTTTTATATAGGTGTAATATATAAAATAAGTGTTTAATATAAGTTTTATAAAGTTAAAACTAATAGGATGGTGTTCTATTGTATGGCAGGGCACGTGCAATATAGAGCGCCAATAAAAAAGAAATGGTGAAATCAACGGTCCATGCACAATAATGTTGCATAACCTTTTAACAAGAGACCATTGCGTGTGTGATGTCATCCAATGAAAACCGCCCGTGCCACACGTCAAGAGGAGAGACAATAGCATGTTATAATATAACACTCCCAAAACCACTTTTCGATTGCGCACTGTGTAAAGAAAAACCACTGGTTTTTGGTAATTTAAATTCCGTAGGATTTTCTTTAATTAATATATTAGTTAGATATTAGATTGAATAAAACAAAAGAAAAATCCCTTTCACTCCATTTCGTCATGGGTTTTAACGACTGTCACTGTTACAGGAACACAATTGTTTTTCCATCTAAAATGCCAACACTGTTACAGATTCCCTTGCTGTCAAAGCCATGGGTAAGTTCTAATATACCTTTCCCTTTTCTCGATTTTAAAATGTTGAGGCTTACATAAATAAAACAATCAAAAACCCTACCCGAGGTCGAAATAAGTGTAGATGATAGAGACTCTCAAATTTTTTATCCTAAAGTCTCATTCGATCTGTTTGAACTACATAAATTGACCTAGTCTAGATTTGTGAAGCTAAATGACATTTTAAACTCTTGGAGTTCAACCCTAGCTTGTTTTATCGTCCCACAAGTCTATAATTTTCTCAAATTTATACATTAGTGTGCATAGAGATATGTAGGATCTTTGCGAAGCTTTATACCTAAAAATGTGACTCATTTATTTAATGTTAGGGCACAATCTATTTCTCATATGCTTAGGGTTTCTGAATTTAACGATGGTCAATCTATTAATGAAGAAACCCTATCCCTAAATTTTACACAATTAAATATCTAGGAGTGATAGTATTGTGTTCGATCTTTGATGAAATAAAATACTACAACCCTTCATGATCAATAAATTTATCAAACCAGTATGTTCACCTCAAATGTACATGAAGTGATATGTATGGGTTTCTCTATTCTAGGTTATGATTCTGATGAAATTGTCGATAATTCTATTTTAGGGTTTCTCAAAGCAATTTTCCCTTCTTCTACCCAAGTAATGGTCAAGTTCTATGTTGCACAATTTATATCTGATGCCATTCATGAGAATCTCAAGAATTCCCCTTTAAACAGAGCCTTTTGTTTCCAATCATACATGGTTTACTTGCTCCTATTTCAATGACAAAAAGACTTCCATAGCTTATACCTGGAAACTGAAAATGAAGTCAGAGAGCTTGCTTCAATTATTAACTGGATTCTTGTAATCAAAAGAAAGCCTACAAATGAAGGTTTCTCTTTTTATATAAATTCATTTATGTCTATAGTTGTAATGATCCCAAGCCAAATTCTTTCTTGGAATCAATAACTACTACTAATTTATTGAGTTATTAAGTGCATACAAGATTCATCAACACATGGAGATCACAATATATTCAAGATGTAGAAGCACAAGCAAAGATATGACCTTTTTATCATGAGCAATGTAAGATCAATACAATAAATGGCCGATCTGGCATAAACCTCAGATGTTCGTACAAGAAATAGATATGAGTTGATACAAAATGCTCCCAACAATACAAAATAAGCCTCCAAAGGCTGGATATACAATGAAGACTAAATCAAGCAGATTTGAGCTGCACTAATGCTCAACCTCCAAGCTGGAAAGTGCCATGTCCTGTGAAATGCTGAAGCCCTGAATAATTCTGCCCTGCTACCAAAAGTGTCCAATCATCCAGAGAAATATGCCAAATGATAGATCGAGCAACTGTAAGGAAAACCCAGATGTCCAAATTCCCAAATCCACTCTCAAACCCCGTAGATCTGAATTCTTCACTGAATGGTGTGCCCCACTAGATGACTAAAACCCTAGCTAGTTCGGCCCTGATGAGGGAGGCCTCCAAATTCTCTAAAAATATCCAAGAATATAGATCGGGCTATGAGAATCCCGTGGGAGAAGTTTCGGGCTCAGATATCAAGCAAATCTCCCTAGATATGAGTTTTACTGAATCACAGGATGTCCCCTATGGATCCACGATGTCCCAATCTGCAGACAAATATAGAATGATGATAACCCTCCAGAAAATCCCTCAAACTGATGGTCCTTCCCCTGCAAACGAAACCCAACTGTCGGAATGGCCCTAGGCCCTCAGGATAAGCTGGATCGAACCTCCCTCGATAAACTGGACCTGAGACTAGAATGGTGTGGAGGAGTCTTTCATCCCCGAGACCAAGATGTGGAACAAGGTGAGTGGATATTTCACCACTGAGTTTCTCACAAGGGTTTTTACAACAAAACCCCCAAACTAAATGCTCAAGAGAAATAACAAATGCTAATCCAAAACCAGAATGAATAATAGGTGCACCCCAGCCTCTTACTTATACTTTTCCTTCTAATTCTCTGTTGAGTTAGGTTAACTCCCAGGGTTAATATTCTATTATTTTGTTGATTTATCTTTTACTCCTTTCCTTTTCCTTTCTTAAGTCAACTTAAAAATATAACTTTTAACTTCTTGACTTTTCCCCCCTTCAGTGTGAGACTATGACCTAGTGGGGGTGCCCAGGCCATTGAGTCTCCTCATTACCTATCTAAGAGATGGGGGACATTACAGTCTCCCCTGCTTGAAATTGCTTGTCCTCAAGAAATTCCAAACCTGCTTCTCTAACCATGTGCTCCTGCTCCCAAGTGGCATCCTCAATGGGTAAATCCTTCCACCTGATCAGACACTCCTTGATGCTTCGATTTCAGAGCCTCTTCTCTTGGACTTCTAACACCTCCTCTGGAATCAAAACAATTTGTCCCTCCTCATCCATGGGAGGTAATGCCTCAATGGGCCTGACATGTTGACTGAGGGCTTTCTTAAGGCACGAGACATGGAAGACGTTGTGAATTTTTCTACCCTGTGGAAGCTCCAGCTCATAAGCTACTGCCCCTATCCTCCTGCTGACTTTGTAAGGTCCAAAGAAACGTGGCTACAGTTTATCCACTCCGCTTCTTTTAATGGAGGCCTGCCTATATGGATGCAACCTCAAATAGACTAAATCACCAACCTCAAAGGTACGATCAACTCTGTGCTTGTCTGCTTGGACCTTTTGTTGGTTTTGTGCCCTCTGTAAATGATCCTTCAATTCCCTGAGAATGTCTTGGCTCTGCTGTATCCAATC
>ML781730.1:756802-771135 GCA_009831015.1 Picea engelmannii
AACTGAATGCTCAAGAGCAATAGCAAATGCTAATCCAAAACCAGAATGAGTAATAGGTGCACCCCAACCTCTTACTTATACTTTTCCTTCTAATTCTCTGTTGAGTTAGGTTAACTCCCAGGGTTAATATTCTATTCTTCTGTCGAGTTATCTTTTACTCCTTTCCTTTTCCTTTCTTAAGTCAACTTAAAAATATAACTTTTAACTTCTTGACTTTTCCCCCCTTCAGTATGAGACTATGACCTAGTGGGGGTGCCCAGGCCACTGAGTCTCCTCATTACCTCTCTAAGAGGTGGGGGACATTACAATAGTCTATGCACTTTTTCATGAACAGAGTCCACCTAGAATTTCCCCTAAGATTAAAAATATGTTACATGAATCTTCTGAGACTAAATTAGGAGATTAGTTTCTACTTAAAGATTATACATAAATAAGACTATATGGTTCATAAGTTAAACCTGAAACCTTTCAAACTTCCAAGTTTCCTAACTATGAGGATATTTTCTTTAGAATTTATAAGGCAAATTGTTAATGTGGATGAGGTTCATTTCATTCCAAGGAAAAATAAGACTAATTTTAAAACCAAAAAGGAGGTTGGGCCTTTGATTGTGTATATCAGGTCAAATTTAGAGGTGGTGGAAACAATCTTTCAAGAACTGGGATTTGAACAAGTATAAATTTTGAAATATGATCCTTTAGGGGTCATTAAGAACATAAGAATGGAGATGGATATTACACCTTATCTGCATCAAAGTAAACCTGATTTAGAGAAGATAAGAAATCTGAATACTTGGGAGGAGGTGCATGATATTCTTCAAGGACATATACAAAAAGAGGTGTCAATTCCATAAATGAAAGAAGCAGATATTATCACACCTCTACCACAAGAAAATACATTGAAGAGGAGCTTCAATCTAGAACTGCATGATCTGGAAACAAAGGAAGATAAATCGAATAAAAAATCCAAAGTTGAATTAATCATAGATGATGACCTAGAAAAAGAATATCAACTTGGAACAAGAACCTTGGGAAAGATTAATAAATAATTTGTTTATTCAATAAATACTCTTCCATCAATATTTATCAAGCCACCAGGGGAAGGGACAACATATGTTAAACCACAAAGTTTATTTTTCAAATTTGATGATATACAAAAAAAAGAATGAACATATTAAATAACTTTGGAGCCAAAAAACGAAGCTGGATCTTCTAGAAACAATATTGTTATTTGAAATAGATTTTGAAAAAGGAAAGTTGAATTTGGAAATACTAGAATCATTTGTTCCACGAATTCATGGACATGATAACTATAAATCAACTAATTTCTCTCTAAATCTTGATGATATTCCCTTACCAACAAAAATGGGTTTGCATAATCAGACCGGGGAGATGATCACTAGAGATATTATGAAGAATTCTCTTAGCCTGCAAATATTGCAGAGAATGAATAGTCAAGTTAAGAAACAACTGAAGCAAGAACAAACAAGCTCAAGAGTGAAACAATTGAAAGTAGAATATTTAGAGAGAAGATTAGTTAAAATGAGAGATGATCCTACAAATGAAGAACCCATTCAAAGGATACTAAATGAAAAATATAATGAAACATCCATTTTAAATAAGAAATTAAATATGTCGGATGTGGATCATGTACAAACCCCAAAACTTTTGGTCATACAAAAGGAGGAAGAAAGATTGATTGACGTTATTACAAGTTTGAATGAACAAAACAATTCTTTATAACAGCAGGTTCAAGTACTTAGACATGACATCCCCTCATCATATTCAATTGGAAAAATAATAGGTAGCTCAGAAGATTTAGTCAAATCTTTAACTGATTTAAATGCCAAAGAAATTGAATTAGAACAACTTAAGAAAACAATTTCAACTTATGAAACTGAGACTAATGTTTTGAGATACCATATTGGAGAAAAAGAAAGACAACTTAAGAAGTTGTAGGGATCAAAATCAAAGTTACAAGAGGAATATGATACATTAAAGAATAATTTGTTTGGAAAATCTTATTTAATGCGAGCACATCATATGTTTTGGGATAAAATTCTTGAACGTGTAAATAAGATGTTGAAATGTTTTATTGTTATGGAGGAAGAGACTAGTTTGGCCAAGAAAGTTGAAATTAATATTACAAGGGATGAAAAAGAATTGGGAGATAAACCTCATGTTGCCAATAAGATCATTGGAAACCTTAACTCCATGACAAAAGAGGAATTAAGTCAAATTGGAGTTAAACCTAGAACAAGTACAATAATGGATTTTGAAAAAGTTCTTACTAAAAGGAACTTGATTCAGCAGGTTCAAAATAAACTTGTTCAACTTTAGAAGAATGTACAATGGTATAAAAATCATTACAAACAGATGGTTGAAATGGATCTTCCTTAATACTATGGTAAAAAGGGTATTTTTCTTTCCCTACCAGAATATCAACCATTATTGATCTCAACAAGGGAAAATTCAAGTAAATTCAAAGGAGCAACTAGGGCACTAAAAGGTCAAACAATTGTTGACCTTCTAGATGAATATTTTTTTTATTATGGCATTTAAGAAATTTATTTCAAACTTCTCCAACGTATGAGGCTTGTACTGAGATGGAAAAGGATTATAGGAGAGTGATTTCATGCAAGTATCCTTAAAATAAAGAATGGAAACAATTTGCACAACTTCAATGACCTGGCTAACAATTTGGAGAAAAATTAGTGATTTCTTATCTGTCCCTAAGATTTTTGGATCTGAATATTTTATTTTTGTAATTCCCATCTAGAATTAGGGAATTGTAACCAATTTGGTTGCATATTTTGTATCTATAAAAGGAGAATGAAATTATGAGAGAAGGGACTTTTGAGCCGAGATGTAATTGAAGATTTTAATAGAAAATGAGCCTTTTGCAGAAATACCTGGGATTCTTCTTTTCATTTCTTTAAATGATGTTCTTTCTATGTGTTACCTTTTCATAACATCATTATTCATCTATTGTGTTTAAATTATGAACCACTTCAATTTAGTATTACTCCTATTGTGGTGCTATTTATTTATTGAACATCTACTAAGGGATAGACTTTCCTCTATTCTGTTGTGAGATGAATAAGACCTATTTCTATGTACGTATTTTGATTATCTGTTAATCTAAGTTCATGATTTGAATACATCTCTTTTATTTCTTCTATTGGAGTTAAAAAAAGATTTATCACAATTCTTGTTTTGATTTCAATTATGTTTTCTTATATTCTTCTTTCCATCCTTTGATTATTTCAAAAAAGATTTAAAGAAATAAATATTGTCTCTGCATTTTTTATTATTATACTATTGAAATATCTTTCATTTCAGATTCCAGAAGCATTACCAAAAGAAAACATTATTGAATTTGGATGCTTGACATTGTTCTGTGAGCCCAGAATAAATCTCAGGAACAAAAAGGAGGAAATAATAAATAATAGGGGTAGTTAGCATCGACCCGTGAAAATACTCATGATAAATTACAAATACACATGAGTATCATTGCATTAGAAATGTGTTGGATGTATTATTTTGTAGCAAGCATGGTTTGTGGAGTGATTCCTTCCATAAGAAGTATTTTATGGTGTTACCCTACATTAAGGGTTCTTATATGTATTCTTGTGTTCTTAATGGTGGATGTTTTGGGTATTTCTAAATTTTGAAGGTTTATTTTTGAAGTTTATGGCTATATTATCTCTTTGATATACAAAGGTTTACGACACTTTCTCCTCCTAACCACTCATTTCATCTCTCCTTTCTAATTATTTCTAATCCCTCCCCTTTTTTCTTCCTCTATATGTCTCAATCATTTATCCATTATTAAATTGTTTAATTCATTTTATCTTGATGATGTTTTCTAATTGATTTCTATGTAATGCCTTCTTTCATAATGATTTTTATTTAATATTTTAGGTATCATAAACCTTTATGTCTTAAATTTTATTTATATCTTTAAAATATATAATTATTCCTCATATAACCTATAAATTGGTTACATCATTATTTTGATATATTCCCTTGCATCAAACCCTTCTCCTAACCTTGTTTCATATCTTGAGCCTTTTCACCTCTCATATGTACATTGATTTATTGAATTGTTAATCCTCTACCCTATCTAATTCTTCTAATAATTTATACGTATTTAAGTTGTGTGTAGTATTTCTCCCTTTGCCCACCCTTTTAGTTATACATTATTTATCATATTAATCAATCAATTGTGCTAGCCCTTGTTGGATAATTTTTAGTTATCCTTTATTTAGCTTTATTGACTTAGTCCCCTCCTTTTTTTCTAGCAATAATATTATTTTAAAAAATTTGACCATCCTCTTTTCTTAGCAATAATATTATTTTAATTACTTTGACCAAGTCTATATTTTTTAATATATTTTGATATTATTTGTTTAGTGGATAATTTTTTGCATCCTATTTATTCTATTCAAAGGACCACTCTTTTCTATTTTACTATTCAAAGGACCACTCTTTTCTATTTTACTGAATCTTCAATTTCATCCCAAATGATTTGTGGAAAGTTGACTTGAATCATTGGGACATTTCAAAAATCAAACACAGTTTAATTTCAAAAATATTAATTATACTTATTGTTTATTATGGAAACCTTCATACTCAAATGTATTCAATATGTCTTAAAGTATTTGAGTTGGTATTCATAAAACCACTTTTGGGGTGTGTTTGAGCTTCCTTAGTTGTTTTAGGCTCTATCTATGGTATTTTAGTTGGGTATTCATAAACGTGTTGTTTTTTTTCTTGACACCCATCAACTAAGTGATTGGGGCAAATATGTGAACCTACGTTTCTTTCAAATGGAGACCAATTTTTTTCAAAATTGGAAGTGCCAAATACACTTCACCTTTTGATCATGAAGACCCAACAAGTTTAAAATCAGCTTCAGTATTGTAGTTATTTATCATGAAAGACTAACAGAGATGGTTTCCTTTTGAAACAAAAGAGAATAAAATAAATAAATAAATTGTGTTCATCTTCTCACTAAATAGCCCTATGTATCAGCTTCATCCAACATTTTATGGAATCTAAAACATAGGTCATATGCCTAAGATATGCCAATTTTCTCACTCATCTCTATTTCCTCAATCATCTCTATACTACTGCCCCATACTTAGCCATTTTACTTACTCTCCACACTTCCATACTTGGTCATTTTCCCTACTACCCATACTACTCTATATTACTACTCTCGATGCTATTTTACTCGGTCATTTTCCTCACTTTCCATATTTAACTATTTCCACATTTACCATTTCCATACTTAACCCATTTTCATTTTCATTATCCACTTAGTTATTTTTCACTACATTTTCATAATTCATTTCCATTTTCCATTTTTCTTTTTCCTTTTCCATTTCCTTTTTTTCCATTTTACTTTTCCATATTTTCATTTTTCTTTTTCCATATTTCATTTCCATTTCCATTTCTTCCCTAACACTTAGTCATTTTTCATGACTTACCATGTCTTGATATTTTTACACTAAGTCTTCCATTGCAGATGTGGGAGTCCATACCCTCATTTCCACCTTCCACTCCTAGTCCCACAACCCACAATCCCACATTACTCAATTTGCACTTCCATTTTCACATCATTCAAGTTGCACATTCATTAAGTTTTACACTTATTTAATTTCTTGATCTTTGAATGCGGATGCATGAGATCCTCCTTCACCCATCCCTTGACCTCTCCTCCCACATGATTTATCACTTGCATGACTTATTTGTTATCACCCTCATGACTTATCACCAACGTGACTTATCTTATTTTCATACTCACTTTTATACTTAGCCAATTCTTTGAATGCGGATGCGGTACAACCTTCACCCACATGAATTATCTTATTTTATTACTCACTTTTATACTTAGCCAATTCTTTGAATGTGGATGTGGGAAAAACTTTCCCCCCATTACCTTTTTCCATCATGCTTGTGTATCGCAACTCGGATCCCTACCTCATACTTAGTCATTTTTACTTAGTTTTATCTCCTCACCTACCTCCTTTATCTCCACATTCTCATAACTCTACCAACCTTTCTCTTAAAATTTTAATGTTATTTCATTTAAATACTATCTCCTATCATAAGTTCACTTCTCTTTATTTTGGACACACCTCCTAATGAAACATGGTAGTGAAGGTCGATTATATGTGGACAGATGGAAACAAAGTGGACGTACCCCCAGGTGACACATGGATGGACATAGATGACTTGTCATGATGACTAGGTGATGATGTGGTAGTTAAAATATACTATGTGCACAAGAAACGCAAAATTCTATGGCTCTCTCTACTTCATTCATAAATAACATGGAGAAAAAATTTCTTTATAAAGATGTCACGAGAACCCTCCCACAATGCATGTGGAATAAATAAAGTTGAATATGCAAATCAAAGGCCCATATTTCACGAGGACAGATCAACGGTGGTTGAGTTTCCATCTTTTGTAGCTCATAACGTTTGATCCCAACATCCAATTTGAGAAAAAATATCTCGTTTGAAAGGTAAAGAGATGAAAATTTAGGGTCTTCACTTAGTAACCCTGTGACATAACACCTTTGTTCATGGGATTTTAAAGAATACCCCTAATTTCACTAGATATTAACAAACACCTCCCAAAATCCTTTGGTTGAACCCCCCCCCAAATACATATTTCCAATAAAAGAAACAATTATTTTTACTATATACCCATTTTTATACCCCATATTACCTATAAACCCCCTAAGACCCCACACCCTGCCAATACCTACAACATATTGACTTTATTTTTCACAATTTAAAAACACCCTTTATGAATGAACGCGATAAGATATTGGTAGACAAGGTTAAGCCCCCATGGATGAAAAACACGGTGGAAGTGGTTTCAATGGTTGAAATATCAATTACTAGGGCATAAAAATTAAATTAAAATCGAGACTATTTTTGGGTTTGGAAACAAGTTATTTTTGAAAAATAATTTATGTAAAGAGATTTATAAACTTCTAAGGTGGGTCCCATATGGTGGCACATATATTAGAATTTAAATTTACAAAAAGACACATAAAACTACAACTGAAAATAATTTTAAAGAAGATAAAAATAAGACTATACAAAAAAATGTAAAAGGCATTCAAAGGGTTCAAAATTTCCATCATAGTAAGTTGAGTAGTCGCCCTATTCTTTCCTTCACCATTTGTCTTCCTCAGTCAATTGTCATTTGGCCTTTTCTCTTCCCAGAATATGTGAAACCAAAGGCTGACCCCTGACTATTTTCTTTTGTCTTCTAGATCTCTCTTCATTTTATGGTTCACGAGATCCCCAACCCAATCGTCTTTGAAGGACAAATGCAATTTAGTTTTATTGCAACCCCATATATTATTTCTTATTTTACAAAGAATTTATTATTTTTTGAGGTTCTTGGAGAACTAGTTTGGGATATAACATTATTTATTTCTCAAGACTTTGAATTTAAGCATAAGATTTTAGATGTGTGTCTATCAAAATATTTGTCGGGTTTAATGAAATGATCATTGAGAGTTCTATGTTATATGTGGTATATACTTTATTTTCCCTCTGCTTAATATTGTGTTCTACTTTGATGAATGTTGTTATGGAAACGTTGTCCTATTTTATTGAAAACTCTTTTGGTTTATAATTCTTGTAACATAGTGTAATTATTTAGTTTCTATAAAATACTTGGTCTCTCAAGTATTCTTTACATATGATTTTTTTTTCAAGAATAATCTTGGTCCTCTCTCAAGCCTCTTTTACATTCTTGTATATTGTTAGATGATCCAGGAGGATCCAGAACACTCAAAGAGATCCAGGAGGATCCAGAAAAGCTAAAAAATGATTATCTCAAATTCTTTTGAAAATGACTTCATTGCGTAGAGATTGACGAGAGCTTTCCAAGGACACGTGAATCACCTCAAATAGACGTCGTATGAAAAAGTTATGACTAATAATTTTTTTGGTCAAACATGGTGAAAAGATAAAAAGGGGATGACACGTGGCACTACTGAAAGGGTGACATGTGTCACATATGTATAGGTTGTATGAAATTGATGTGGAAATCACCATAGGGCACCATGTGGTAGGTCGTACGTCTGACTGGGCAGATGATAGGGCATACCTGGTTCAACCAGGTTTCGACAGGTGGCATGATCGTACAAGAGGAGGACATGTGAACCAATGAAGTACTACCACGTGGAAGTCTCTTATTTTCCTTCTATGGTTAAGGCATTCCAAAATTTTATGGGTCAACTAGAGTCAAACCCCCAACCTCTCGCATGCAAGTCTAACTACCTCACCAATACACCACACACATGGTTCTTAATCATATGTGGCACAAAATATATTTGAGTTTGTTTAAAGGTTTAATTGGCGGGAAAAGGGACGAGGGATAATCCCCCGACCCATGGAATATATGGGATATAATGTATCTATATCCTATTTTTGTGGGGGGGATAACAACTATATGCCACCACATATATATTAAAAAACCAATCACATACTATATATAACATAGACTTCCAAAAAAATGCCAAGAAGGAGAAGTCTATGAGTTTGAACCCGCGACCTCCTCCCCCACATGCCAACATCTTAACCAATGTGCCAAAGATGCCTTATGTTATGGATATTCCAATGAAATTGTATTTAAGTTGATGTCGACATTAGCATGAGGTTCAGACCACAGTTGGGTCTGCATTCTATTTAGACCAGGCACAAATTGTAAGGTGAAAAGGGAGAATGTATGGAGTATGAGACATAGATTTTTGTGCAAGGTATAGTACGATGTCTCCATTTGTGTGCCAAGAGGTGCCTAGCCATGTTGTTGCATTTTTTTTCCATTGAGCACTTTTTTCAAACATAGTCTTGTTTATACTCGTTTTTCTCAATTTTTCGAGAGGAGCATGATGGTGATGTTTGTTTTGTGATAATAAGTTGTCTATGAATATATTAGTTCATATTTCCTTGTATGAGAGTTTGAGCACATTGTTTTGCATGAAGAAGGGGGTCATTTTGAGCCAGTCCATAATATAGTCTGGTTTATACTCATTTTTCTCAGAATTTCGATTAGAATTCAATGATAACCTCTATTTTTGAAGTTGAACAATATAATTCAAGAGTGACTTCAATATTGGCTTTGTAAGTCCATTTTCATTAGAAGTTTTTGACATTTGAGATTAATGAAAAAAAATCTCACTGTTGAAGGGGACTCATAGATGTAGCCTAGGAGAGGTGAAATCTGTCATCAAATATTGTCTTATTAGTTATTTTATTTTATGTTGTGTTATCTCAAATTATTATGCAAATTATTCATCATTTCATGAGGTTTTGGATAAGTAAAAGATTCACATGTGTTATGCAAATCTGTCAAAGACAATCAAGAAATATTCTGAATCAGGTTAGATGTTAACATGTATATTTAAGAGTAAATTAACATCTAAGGATTTTCATATCAAGTTGGTATTAGAGTTGGTTTTGAAAAATGTTTGCAAGTAAATTTTATGAGGTCGAAGACTCAAGTTGGTGAAGGTGTTTGAAGACTCCTTGTTTAAGATCTCTTTGTTGCATAGGACAACATGAGTAAAGCTCTCATGAAATTAAGGCTTCAGAAGAACATGAAATGGCAGATTTAGAAGCAGAATTCCGAGTTAAGAATGCAATTACAATATCTAGATGAGGAGAAGCAGAGTGTTAGGGACCTAACCCTCACGTAGGTAGAACAATATATTCAGATGTAATAAAGGTCAATATTAATAAGGCCTTGCAATAAAGTAGAAGAAGTTGAATGTACGAAGATCTAATAGAAGCTTCCACTTCTAGAAGGATCTTCCTATAGATGGTTCTTTTAATAGACATATTTAGTATAAATAGGAGTCGAGGGTATGAAAACCCTAGATTGGATATTATTGTAATAGAGCTCTGCTTGACTTGAGGTTTCCCCCTCGAAGAGGCCTATGAACATTTCTCTCAGTAATCGAAGTGCTCTTTCTGGTGTTATTTTGTAATCATTTCAGTATTATTGTGGTGTTATTCTGGTTATATTGTTGTTTATCTTCCATTTCTAGCATTTTATTTTTGTTCTGCATAATTTTTATATTTGGAATATTAGAAGTGATATCAGAGCACTTTCCTCGACAGAAATTGTGGGTTAATTTTTTTTTCAGGGTAGAGACGTATTCTGGCATCTTTAAGCCACAAAGATCTGTTGTTACACACATAATACCACAGTTGAGGGATTCATACACGTAGGAAATAAAAGTGGTACTTAAGCACACATCTGTTGGCCACCCTTGTAACCCCTGTTGGTACCCCTTCGAGTGGTACCGCATCCGACAATACCTGTGTACGAATCAACCTAGATTTCCTGAAGCCCTCTTTAGATAAACCGATTGGGCGCCTGACTTCTGTAGTGCCACCGAGAACAACACTCGGGAAGATACTCTCTAGTACCTGGGTAGTTGGGTAGTACAACTAAGGGCATGGTCTAACCTCCTTAGTTGGTGCCCTAATATATTGGGCCGAGTACTACTTTTGGACCTTGCATGTATATCAGAGATATATAACACAGGGAAAACCCTTTTTTGTAGAACACTTGAATACCTAACCCTTGGGGATGAAAACAAAAAATTAAAACAGACAATATCTATTGTCGCATAACTGTGTTCGGGTTGCCAAATAATTACACATTTCTTCCTGGTTAATCATTCAGGAATTTCATCACTGTAGTATTCTTCAGACCGGAATATAACTCTGCAGTATTTTTCAGATTGGAGTATAAATCTTTGAGACCTATTCCATTGGATTTATCTCTTCACCCTTATCACATTCATACATATTATTTTTCAGCAAAAAGTTTGACCCCACCCACTCTGTTTCGGTTCCCTCGTCATCATGGCCTATACCTGTAGCTAAGACTTGGAAGCTCGCTTCAATACCTTGCAATCTAATTTCACAGAGACCCAACAAGAAGTGAAACAACTCAGTGCAAATGTTGCCACCATCAATACAAACATGCAGTCCTCCATCGTTGCCTCAATCGAGGAACTCAAACAATACATGACTACCCAGCTTGAATCTGTCATTTCGATGATCTGCACCAAGCTGCATATCCCTACATATAACCCTTTATTTGACCCACCTCCACATATTGAAGCTGAAACTTCCTCTCATTCTCATAATTTTCAGCACCATCACTTTTAGCGTGACCTACACCTTCCACTGGTGGATGTGACCAAATTTGATGGCTCGGATCCCACTGGTTAGGTAACCCAAATGGAACATTATTTCTCTTTATATGGCATTACAGATGACTTGGCCAAACTCTGGTATGGTGTTCTCCATCTAGATCAAGAACATTGGCAATGGTGGCAATGGAGAAAAACTTCCTGTCAAGGGTATATTGCTTGGACACACTTTGTGGTAGAGATTTATGAATTCTTTGACATTGACACCAACCATTTAGGCCATTTGACAAATTTGAAACAATCTAGAATAGTGGAAGAATTTATAGCTACTTTTGAGCACCTAGATTTTTGGACAGAGGGCATGTCTAATGCCTTTTTCCGAGAATGTTTTATCAGTGGCCTCAAGGATGAGATTCATGCCCATGTCCTCATGGCTCAGCCTCAGAGTTGGGTGGAGGATACTAAAAGAGATAAAGAAGCAAAACAGGTTGTATCTTCTCAAAACCAGAAACCCTCCTTTATTCCTCGCACTAAACCAGTAAATCCCACTACCCCCTCTGCTCCACTAAAGATCCAAAAATTGACTAGGGTTGAAATGGCTGAATTCCAACTCAAATACCTTTGTTATAATTGTGATGACAAATATTTTTTGGGCCACAAGTGTAAGGAACAAAAGATTTTTATGGCCATCACGGAAGATATTTCGGAAGAGGATGTTGAAACTCCCCTTGTTTCTGAGTCACCTGAAACCACTGACATAACCCCTCCCTCACACCCTCTTGAAGTAGAATCGGTCATTTCCCTAAATGGTCTCACTAGCTTCTCTACTCGCCAAACCCTCAAGCTAATCGGTTACATCAAGCATAGGAAGGTCATCATTCTTGTTGATAGTGGAAGCACCCATAATAATATTCATCACTAAATTGCCCAAGAAACTCATTGCTATATCCATGCAGTCAATAATTTCCAAATCATGATTGCCAATGGAAGATTCATGAAATGTGGAGGGCGTTGTGAAAATGTGCATCTCCAAATCGGTGACTACCACCTGATATGTCATATTTTTTCTATCGACATGGGTGGTTGTGACATTGTGTCGGGTGCAGACTGACTAAGGAATTTGGGTCCCATTCTCATGGATTTTAAGGAATTAACCATGCAATTCGACCAGGAGGGCCAACAATATAAGTTCCAAGGCATCACCACCAGTTCACTTGAGATTATTAGTTCCCATCGCATGGAAAAAATGCTCAAAAATGGTCATTCTGGCTTTATTGCCCAACTCCATGCCATACAAGCAACTGAGACACCCTCGGTGTCGCAAGACCTCCAATACATCCTCTCTAGACATCAAGTGGTACTTTTCACTCCCCAGGGACTCCCTCCTTCCTGTAGTTTTCATGATCATTCCATTCCCCTTGTACCAGGAAGCCTTCCTCCCAATATCCATCCCTATCGTCACCCCTTTTCCCAAAAAAATGAAATTGAGAAAATGGTTCATGAACTCCTTAAGGCAGGCATTATCCGCCCTAGTACGAGCCTCTACTCTTCTCATGTGGTCATGGTCCTGAAGAAACAAGGTTCTTGGAGAATGTGTCCTGACTTCCGTGCCCTCAATAAACTCACCATTAAAGACAAATTTCCCATTCCTATCATTGATGACCTCTTGGATGAATTGAGTGGCACCCAGTTCTTTACTAAACTTGATCTACGTTCTGGCTACCATCATATACGTATGAAAGAGACAAATATTCCTAAGACTGCCTTTAGAACTCATGAGGGCCACTATGAGTTTTTGGTCATGCCCTTTGGCTTGTGTAATTCCCCCTCCACCTTCCAAATCCTTATGAATCATGTCTTCCATCCTTTTCTCCGTCATTTTGTCTTAGTTTTATTTCATGATATCCTCATTTATAGAAAAACCTAGACATTCCATCTTGCTCATGTGGATCAAGTTCTCCATGTACTCTCTCAGCACCAACTTTTCCTGAAACAGTCTAAATGTTCTTTTAGCACCTTAGAAGTCGAGTACTTGGGTCAACTGGTTGGCAAGGATGACATCAGGGTGGATGCTAAATTTTTTGAATCTATGCAAGACTGGACTCACCCAAAGACTCTCAAAAGCTTGCATGGATTTCTAGGCTTAACAAGTTATTATCGCAAGTTTGTTAAGAATTATGGAAAAATTGCAGCACCTCTCACTGTACTCCTAAAAAAGAACTCGTTCACTTGGACTCCAACAGCTACTCAAGATTTTCAAACCTTGAAGATGGCCATGTGCACAAATCCAATCCTGGAATGTGATGCTTCAGGGAAAGGAATTGGCATTGTCCTTATGCAAGAGGGTCAGCCTTTGGCCTTTACCGGCAAGTAACTGTCTGAATGAAATCTGGGAAAATCAATCTATGAAAAGGAAATGTTGACTATTATGCATGTCGTTGATATGTGGTGCCCTTATATATTGGGGCAACGCTTCCAAATTAAGACAGACCATCAAAGCCTCAAGTATTTTATGGAACAATGCATTTCCTCCATTGAACAACAAAAATGGGTGACTAAGATTTTTGGATATGATTATGAGATGATTTACAAGAAAGGAAAAGACAATGTGGTTGCAGATGCATTTTCCCAAAAATATGAAGATGTGGGATCCCTTTTTTCTCTCTCCTTCATTGTACCAGACTGGGTTCAAGTCGTTTTCCAAGAATGGCTACACGATCCCAAAAGTTTGCATCTGATACAACAATTGCAGTCCAATTATCCAGTTTCCCCAAGGTACTCTTGGCTCCATGATGAGCTTTGATACAAATGATGTTTGTATTTAAGTAAACAATCAAAACTTAAATACACGATACTTTTTGAGCTTCATGCTACACCCACAGCTAGGCACTCCAAGTTTACCAAAACCTATGACAGGGTCAAACATTCTTTTTTCTGGGATGGTATGTGTTAAGAACCAAACATCAATATAGCATAGAAAAACCTCAGGGAAAGTACTCAACGCCTTGAAAAAGAGATAATTTCAGATAATAAGCCTCTTCGAGGGGGAAACCTCCTTTTAACCCACTTAAATGTTCAAGTACAAGATGATTCAAAATGAAAATGTCTCCTTGGTATATATAGGAGACTAGGA
>ML781730.1:780900-795489 GCA_009831015.1 Picea engelmannii
CATCAAACTTCCTCATATCAATCTTAGGAACATGGTTGGTCTTCAAACCAAAGTTGGAGTTTCTCCATTCTTGATTCACCTTCCTTGTGTCCTCATCATGAATTTCATGAGATTCATTTTCACTTTTTGGTGTCTTCTCTATTATGAAATTTCTCAATACTTCCATGATCTCCCCTTTTAAGCCATCCATCTTAGTATCCAACTTAGCTTCCATTGAATCCATCAACTTAGCTTCCATTGAATCTATATTAGTATCCAACTTAGCTTCCATTGAATCCATCAACTTAGCTTCCATTGAATCTATCCTAGTATCCAACTTAGCTTCCATTGAATCCATCTTAGTATCCAACTTAGCTTCCATTGAATCCATCTTAGTATCCAACTGAGCTTCCATTGAATCCATCTTCTTTTGTAGTTCATTTATGTCCCTATGCATTTCGTCACCTTCATCAAGAGTCCAATTAGGATTTTCTGGAGGCTTATTTGGTGTAGAAGGTCCCTTTTTTGGTGGCATGTTGGCCAAATATCACTTTTGAATCTTGATTTTGAGGCGGTTCTGCTAGACAATATTTATTCTATTCTATATCCCAAGTTTCAGCCCTTCTGGGTATGAAAATTTCTTTTAGGTAGTTCTCTGATGTTTCTTCTCTGCAATGCCACAGGTCTGATCAAAATTGGATGTACCAAGTGGAATTTACGGTAACTTCCTCACAACTTGCCGATTTTTGGTCTTTCCAAGAGATCTCACTTGTATAACATGCCCCACACAAAATAAATGATATAAAATTATGAAACTCACAACCAAAATACTATAGACTGTCTACGATCCAATGCAACTAGTCCCACTCAATTTGGATACTCTAGCAAGAAGTTATGATTGTTTTACCTGGAACACCTTCTTGAGACTAGTCAATAGGACTAGTCAGATACCTTATCTTACACAAGGTGTATCTACAAATTTAACATGACCTAGAAAGTGAAATTTTTACCACAGATACCTTACTAATTTTTGTAAATTTCCTCTGGAGTTCAGGGTCTGAAACGTTACGAAAATGTTTTTATAGCGAAAAGTCCGCAATGACTCATTTCAGGATGATTCCAGAACCCTATCTTGTACAGGTTGTATCTCCAAAAGTATAAGGCTTCAGGAGCTTAATTTTGAACCCAACGTACCTCAATCTGTCTACTAAATATTCTCCAAGACGTTCCTTCTGAAACATTGTAGAAACGATGTTATAGCGAAAATTCCATGGTGTCTCAGATATAGCAGCGAAACCCCAAGACCTTGAGCTTTGATACCATATGTTAAGAACCAACCATCAATATAGCATAGAAAAACCTCAACGAAGGTACTCAACGCCTTGAAAAATAGATAATTTCAGATAATAAGCCTCTTCGAGGGGGAAACCTCCTTTTACCCCACTTAAATGTTCAAGTACAAGATGATTCAAAATGAAAATGTCTCCTTGGTATATATAGGATACTAGGAGGTATAATTACAACTAATGGCCTAAATCCAACATAAATAAAATAACATTACTAATATAATATGCCCCAATTAAGGGTTGATGATCCAATATTAGGGCTTAACAGTATGAAACAAGACGTTTTTAATTTTGTCATTGAATGTGATGTGTGTCAACGGAACAAGGGAGAGACAGTCAAATATCCCAGCACACTACAACTGCTTATGATTCCACCTACTATTTGGAGGGATATCTCTATGGATTTTAATATAGGCTTACCCAAATTGGGAAATAAATCAGTCATCACGGTGGTTGTTGATCGCCTTTCCAAGTATGCTCATTTATGTGCTCTTCAACACCCATTTACAACATCCACTATGGATCAACTTTTCATGGATCAGGTCTTTAATATTCATGGCATTCCACATTCTATTGTTTCTGATCGTGACCCAAATTTCACCAAATTTTTTTGGCAAGAACTGTTCAAGCTACAAGGCAACCAATTTCATCTCAGCACAACTTATCGTCCCCAAAATGATGGTCAAACTGAAGTTGTCAACAAGTGTTTGGAAACACATTTTAGGCATTTTGCATCGGAAAAGAAAAATCAGTGGGCTCAATGGTTACCCCTAGCTGAATGGTGGTACAACACTTCATACCATACAACTACCCGCATGATTCCTTTTGAAGCAGTATATGGAAAAAATACACCTTCAGTTCTCTCATACTTACCAGGTGTCTCTAAGGTCCAGGTGGTTGACCAAACACTTACAGTTCGAGAGGCTATTCTCCGTAACCTCAAAGAGAATTTGGTCATGGCGCAGAATCGCATGAAGAAACAAGCAGATCAAGGTCACTCTGAAAATCAATTTGCATAAGGGGATCAGGTGTTTCTTTGACTGCAACCTTACAAGAAAAATTCCCTCAAGGCTGAGCATTGTCAGAAGCTAGCGCCCCAAATTTTATGGTCCTTATACCATTCTCAAGCATGTGGGACAGGTGGCCTATCAGATAGCTTTGACCAATCATTCTAAGCTACATCCTGTTTTTCATGTTTCATGCTTAAAGAAGGTGATTGGAACTAAGTGCCAAATTCAAACCAACCTTCCCGAGTTGGATGAAGAAGGATCTATTTGGCTACAACCACAAGAAGTTTTGGACCAGCGTGAGCATTGCCTGCATCAACGAACCATCAAGGAAGTGTTAGTCTATTGGAAAGATACAACTCCAATAGATTCCACTTGGGAACCAACTACCATTCTGCAACAATTTCTACATCCCAATCCTTGAGGACAAGGTTGTTTTTAAGGGGGAGGACATGTTATGGACCTAACCCTCACGTAGGTAGAACAATATATTCGGATGTAATAAAAGCCAATATTAATAAGGCCTTGCAATAAAGTATAATAATTTGAATTTAAGAAGACCTAATAGAAGCTTTTGCTTCTAGAAGGATCTTCCTCTAGATGGTTCTTTTGATAGACATATTTGGTATAAATAGGAGTCGAGGGTATGAAAACCCTATCTTGGATATTATTGTAATAGAGCTCTACTCAACTGGAGGTTTCCCCCTCAAAGAAGCTTGTGAACATTGATCTCAATAATCAAAGTGCTCTTTTTGCTGTTATTGTGTTATCATTTCAGTATTATTGTGGTGTTATTCTGGTTATATTTTTGTTTATCTGCCATTTCTAGCATTTTATTTTTGTTCTGCATACTTTTTATATCTCGAATATTACACAGAGGCTTCAAGATCGATTGATATATCATGAATAATTCCTTAGAGGTATTATTCATGAATTGGAAAGATATTTTCATGATATGGACCAGATATTGGCACCATTCTATGAAGTTGGGAAAGTGGAGAAGGAAAAGTTTCCTATTCAAGAGAGATTATCTCCTATGAAAGGTTTACAGAAAGTAACTGAGGAAGATAATTCATCATATTCTCCTTCTCTTAGTAAATATGGAGAATTTTCTAGGATGGATGAAGTAATGAGAACTTCAAATGAATAAGTCCTTCATAAGCATTTGGCTCTACAAGAAAAACCTTCTAGCCCAGGGAAAGGTATCAAATGTAAGAGGTCTCCAGGAAGAGATGAGCATTCCAGAGAAGGAATGAAGAAATTTCCCACCAGTAAGAATGGCATGAGTTTATGGTCTACATATCCATGTACTTCCTGTGGAGTTAATAACCATAATATGGTGACATGTAAGAGAATACAATCCTTGCAGAGGAATCCATATGAGAAGAAGGATAGAAGCAAAGGTCATTTTCCAAGACATAGGAATAGGGAAAGTGGCAAGAAGGGATTGCATTTCTAAGATGGGAACACGAACTTCTTATCTTATTGTGGTAAGAGTGGGCATCAGATAAATAAGTGTTGGACACTTTATCCACACTTGTGTCTGAAACAAAACCAAGAACATGTAAAGGAACTTGCAATAAGACAAGTAGCAACCCTAAGTGAATAAGACAAGTAGAAATTTTGAATATGAAGGATATGCACTTGCATTCTAGAATGGATGAGTACTAGTGTATTCAAATAAATCTACCCAGGAAACAACAATGGTGCTTGGTGTTTGAAAGGAGAGACTATATAGGTTGCTTTTATGGCCTATAATTGGATCCAATGGCTATTTGGATTCAGTGTCAGATTCAATGTCAGACTCATAATCGTCATCAAAGGAATTTTCAGAGATAGGAATCTATGAGAACCCTTCCAGTACTAATGGAAGAATGAGTCCATGAAGAAACCACCTATCGTTGTCCCTTGATAGGTATCAAGAAAAGATCCCATTTTGGAAATAATTTGTAAATATGTATATTTGTAAAATAGAAATTTTAGTATGCATATGTAAATGCCTTCTAAATTCCTTTTTCCATTGTTGTAATAGAAGGATTATTAGCCAATCCTTATAGAATTTTAAGATTGAAAGGAATCTTGTAGGGTTTTCTATATAGCCACTTTTAGAGAATTTTAAGAGTGAGAGGAATATTGTAATGATTTCTAAATACTTTCGGTATAAGTGTATATAATTGTTGTTATTATCAACTAATGAACTACATATGGATCAAATTGTCTATGTCATGTAATTCTTATTCTGAAGTACAAATATGAAAGAACATAAGAGTGCTGGCAGTTGGAACATGTAGATGAAAAGTAGGAAGAGCATCATAGCTATGCAATGTCTTCCTAGAGTTGGTAAATAAATAGTCTTCTTTATAAAGAGAGAAGGTGAAATAAGTATGTTTTATGTTATGGACATCTTCAATATGTTATGCCATGTTCATGTAGATATATATATTGAGAAGAAGCAAGTCAAGCAATACATATTTTTGTGGAAAACATTTTTGGTTTTTTATTTAAGGGAAGGATAGAGGAAATGTAAAAGAAAAGTTCATTCAAAGACTCCTATAGATACATCAGTAGTACAAGAAAATTTAAGCCATATGGGTGAGGCATAGATCAAAATTCAACTTGGTTTTATGATTATCGAGATGGACTATCTTCAATAGAGAAGGATATGGGAGTGGATGTTGAGTCAGGATTCATATATGGATATTATAGAGCAGAGAATCAATGAGAAGAATTTTGTGATGAAGGAACCAATGAGACAAAACTAGAGATAGATATATAGCTAGAAACTAGCGCTAGTAGCCATGAGAAAAGATCCAAAGTCAGAGCTATTGCCAATAGACAGAGTCAGAGCCATGTTCCATAGAAGCAAACAAAAGTACACTAATATAGATTGGTTTCCTTAAGCTTATAAAATTTCAAGAAGGAGATCAAATTTGTATCCAAGATGAAGATATCAAAGATCAATATCAAGATGGGAATCATTCAAATGAATTTCAGCAAGGTGGAAGAGTGAATGAGCTTTATCATAGCTAAGTTGTTGAAATATATATACTTTTGGAGGTCCAAAAGTTCTTTAGTGGGAAGGTGTGATACAGGAGGATCCAGAAAAATCAAAGAGATCCAAGAGGATCCAGAAAATATTAAAAATTGATTATCTCAAATTCTTTTGAAAATGATTTCATTGCATAGAGATAGACGAGAGCTTTCCAACGACATGTGAATAGCCTCAAATAGATGTTTTATGATAAATTTACGACTCCTCAAATTTTTGGTCAAACAAGTTCGAAAGGTCAAAAGGGAATGACATATGGCACCACTGAAAGGGTGATATGTGGCACATATTTATAGGTTGTACGACATTGACATGGAAAGTACCACAAGGCGCCATGTATCAAGTCGTATGTCCAACTGGAAAGATGACATGGCATACATGGTTCAACCAGGTTTTGACACATGGCATGATCATACAGATAGAGGACAGGTGAACCAATGAGGGACCACTACGTGGCACTCTACCATTGGCCTTCTATGGTTAAGGCATTCAAAATATTATGGGTCAACCATATTCAAATCCCTAACCTCTCGCATGCATGTCCAATGACCTCACCAATATACCACACACATGGCTCTTAACCATACGTGGCACAAAATATATTTGAGTTTGTTTAAAGGTTTAATCATCGGGAAAAGGGCCGAGGGATAAGCCCCTAACCCATGGTATATATCGAATCCAATGTAACTGTATCCTATGTTTGCAGGGGGGATAACAACTATATGCCACCACATATATATTAACAAACCAACCACATACTATATATAACATATAGTTCCAACAAAATTCCAAAGGAGGAGAAGTTTGCGGGTTTGAATCCATGACCTCTCCCCCACATGCCAACATCTTAACCAACATGCCAAAGACACCATATGTTATAGACATTCGAATGAAATTGTATTTAAGTTGATGTCAACATTAACATGAGGTTTGGAACACAGTTTGGTCCGCATCCTATTTAAACCGAGCATAGATTCTGAGACAATAAGGGATATTGTACGATGTACAATACACAAAGTTTCATGTAGGGTACATTATGATGTCTCGATTTTCATTCTAAGAGGTGCCTAGCCATGGTGTTGCATTGTTTTACATGCCATTGAGCACTTTGTCCAAATATAGTCATGTTTATACTCATTTGCCTCATTTTTATTAGAGGAGCATGATGATGATGTTTGTTTTGTGCTAATAAGATATCTATGAATATCTTAGTTCAGATTGCCTTGTAGGAGAGTTTGAGCGCATTGTTTTGCGTGAAGAAGGGGGTCATTTTGAGCTAGTTCATAATATAGTCGAGTTTATACTCATTTTTCTTAGAATTTCGAGAGGAATTCAATGGTGACCTATGTTTTTTAATTTGAACAACAAAATTGAAGAGTGACATGAAGATTGACTTTGTAATTTTTTGATATTTCAAATTAATGAAAAACAATTTCACTGTTGAAGGGGACTTGGAGATGTAGCCTAGGAGAGGTGAAATCCATCATCAAATATTGTATTATTAGTTCTTTTATATTTTTGTGTGTTATCTCACATTATTATGCAAATTATTCATTATTTCATGAGGTTTTAGATAAGTAAAAGATTCACATGTGTTATGCAAATCTATCAAAGATGATCAAGAAATATTATGAATCAGGTTAGATGTTAACATGTATATTTGAGAGTAAATTAACATTTAGGTATTTTTGGATCATTAGAGGAGTACCACCTCTTTAAAAATGCAGGGGGATTTATCCACATGATCTTATCTCAAAGACCATAAAACAATCCTTTGGATCAACAAAATCCACTCTCCTTTTGTAATTCATCATTCTTCTTAGTGACCTCCCATCTATATTAAGTGAGATCTTGGACATAGTTAATTCTTCACATTCGGTCACCGTCAACATTATTTAAGATGTTATATTATAAATATAGGTTATGGTTAAAGCTGGACTAGTCATTTTTATGTGGGACTATAAAACCTATTGGGGAGGGTTCCCTACTACTTGAGTGTGTATAAAAACACACTCAACTATCATTTGTACACTAATACTATTATTAATTGTTTCTCTAGTATCAAGTGTTTTGATCCTACACACACTTAAAAGTGGTATCTCATTCTATTTTGTTTTTTTTTATTTGAATGGGTTCATCAACTATAATTTTGAAGTGAATATGTGATGGATTTTTGAACTGATGTTGTGATAATCCATGAAAAACTCCAACATAAATATAGTAGTATTTGGTAAATTGGACACAATTCTAATTTGTTATATCCAAATCAAGTGACTACTTTCATTAGGAATAATACATTTGATATTAATGTAGGTCAAATTTTCCACAAAACTAGAGTAGAAAACCAAAGAAATAACAACCATAAGTGATGCAACCCCCCTTCCCTCCTAAGGGTTCTACGACCTCCCGGTCAAGGATATTTAAGACACCTGAGCTGAATTATCTCTTTAGGATTCCAATAGACCCTATAAAAACTTACATAGGTCCCTTTGATGTTACTTGTAGGTTCAAATTACCCGTGACCCCGCTCTCTGATGCTTCTAGCAACACCAATTTGCGAGTACTAGCTCTCGTGCTAGACTCTTTCTCCAATATGACCAAAGGATGTGACCGTGGGCCAACTCTCTTCATAACTTCAGATTCAGAGGTCTTACAACCTTCACCCTCATTTCCTTCTGAAATGTGTTTCCTTCGAAAAACATGGATCTTTGTCGTGTGTCCTCCTAGATCTGACGGTCCAGATCTAATTCGACCTTCACAAATTCGCAAAGATTGTGCTTGCTCCACACAATTTATCCAAACTCTAAATCCCAAACTCTTTAATCCACTTCCACGTATCCTCCTTGTAGCCAATGACTATGATCCCTTCGTGACTCCGATGACCCCTCACTCTTACACCATTTCCATGCCTCCGAACCACGAAGTGCCGAAGGATTCTATGACTATCCTCCATGCAACTATCCTAGATATGACAGACTGGAATTATCATGCTCCTCCTGGATGCATCTTCTCGTTAATTTGGGGAATCTTCAAGGGCTCCTCCTTATTGAAATATTCTCACCACTATCACTTCTGAGCTTGTCCTTCTCTTCGAACGACTAACTCCTCAGAGCATTTCTTTGAAACTTAGTCTAAATTTAACCTGTGCACGCCTTGAAACATGTTTTCCTCCATGACTTAGCTCCTTTGTGGATGACTGTGCTCACCTTGCAATAGTTATTTTCACTCTTCTACAAACAAACTTAAGCTACTCCTCCTCAGATCCTGATTCAAAAGACTCTGTCATTCACTCCTTGCGGAAAATATGCACTCTCTACATACAAAGCTCCAAGTTATCTCCCTTGGAATTGTTTCTCCATGACACTCTGAACTTCTCAAAATGACTCCTTCGATACTTATCCAAGTATCGACAATGCACACACCTTGCGAAAAACTCCCTTCAGCTTAACTCCTGATGGGAGATTGTGCACACCTCGCAATAGTCCTTCCACAGCTCAATTGTTCTCCATGAACAATTTGAATCTGATTTTGTTTCCTCCTACACACACTTCCATGCTATCTTTCCTAGATTTCTGAGTCAAAATAGACTCTGTCAACACACACCTTGCAGACACTTTTTCACTCCTTTCATACAAAAGTTTCACATTATCTCTTCTAAGATTCTGATTCGAAATAGACTCTATCGACTCACACCTTGCAGACATTATGCACTCCTTGCACAAGCTCGTAGAAGAGAAAAAATTAAAAATTATCTAATATCTCACAGATTCATACATTCAACCATGTAAATGAATTCATAACATAAGAACAATAAATAACAAAGAATTGAAATTAACAGAAAACCTACCATTCATTCAGATAGACATAGTAACAACAACACCGAACATTTGGAACAATACTTCTCTGTTATATTCATTCAAATGACATGTACATAGACTCATACAATTCTGATAAGATTTAATAGCAATAACATTCCGCAGCAATAAACTTAGCTACAATGGCAACAAATATGAACAACAACCTTCAATAGCCTCATTTAGGAAACAATAAATTTATTTATACAAAAGAGCTCATAAAGCTTTTCCCTCCGACTACCTTAGTGCTATCCTATTGAAATAAAATATTTCAACTACTAAGGATTTATTACAATAAATGTTTGTGACAAACAGATAGTATGAAACGCATCGAATCTGTACTGCAAGATACCAAATTAAAATAAAATACATTCCCCATCGAGCTCATATGATGGCTCAACTTCTAAGCATTTAACATCTTAAAATTCAAATATTTTTAAGATATTTCATGATATGCCCTTCTTAAATTCAAAAATCACTTCAAAATGTGCGCTAGTGTGATGAGATTTCCTACACTCACGTTTTGATGGATATTCTATTGCATCTTACTCCTCTGGAAAAAAATTCATGGAATCTTGTCCATGAGCTCTTGCACTGAATTTCCATTCTTCTGAATATCTGCTTCATTTACCCAACTGACATCTTCTATTGGGTGTCATTTCCACTTTACCAAATACTCAAAATACGTCTTTCTCTGGGTCTTCTTACCAGTTTGATGATCTATGATCTTCTCCATCTGCGATGTTTTGATACAGGTATCTGCTTCTCCCACTAGATCTATTTCTGTTTGTTTGACCCTCTGGTGTCATCTTCCGTGTAAGGATACAAGTCTGAAATATTAAATATGGGAGATATACCCACATCTTCTGGTAGCTCTATCTCATAAGCATTTTCATCAAATTTCCTTAGGATCTTGCGTGGTCCTATCTTCTTCAACTTCAGTTTGTTATATGTTCCCCTTGGGAACCTTTCTTTCTTGAGATGTGCTAAAACTTGATCTCCCACTTCAAACTGAAGTCTTCTCCTATGTTGATAAACTCTGTGTTTGTACTCTCTACTTTTGTTCCGCAACTTCTCTTTGATCTTATTATGAAGCTTCTGCATTTCTGCAGTGAAGTCTTCTGCTCTAGCGCTTTTGAATTCACTCTGCTCCAGATCTCTCAACTCTGATACTCCTCGTGGATTCATCCCATATACTATCTAAAATGGGCTCTTTCCTGTACTTTTGTTTGGTGAGTCATTGTATGCAAACTCATCTTGTGATATAATTTGATCCCACTAGCTATGATGTTCAGTGACCAGACTCCTTAGCAAATTCCCTAAACTCTGATTTACCACCTCAATCTGTCCATTCGTTTGAGGGTGATATGCTGAAATAAAAGACAGTTCTGTCCCCAACTTCTCCCAAAATTTTCTCCATAAATGGCCAACAAATTTAGTGTCCCTATCCGAGAAAATAATCTTGGTCAACCCATGAAGTCTCACAACTTCTTTGAAAAACAAATTTGCAATGTGCATTGTGTTATCGCACAATTTGTACTTTGATAGTAGAAAAGGTTAAAGGAGAGAAAAATGGCGTAATGAGAGGCTATCCTAGCACTGTCACCTCAATAGGATGTCTCTTTCTATCTAGAGTGGTAGGCCCAAGGGAGACGTCCCCAGTGACTTGGGGTTTGATAAGACAAAGTCAAAGTGGCTAGATAAATATCCCCTCTCACAAGTCACCATCAATCAGAAAGTCTGGTTTTATAACCAATGAAAATATAATATGTCAAAGTGTATTTTCCCAGAACAAAGCAACAAGAAACTAGATATATTTGCAAGTACACTTGTTGGTTGGCACTTCATAAAACCATGGATTTTCTTGAGAAAATAATTTTTCTAAATATGATGAAGTAAACATTAAATTTATACCAAAAATATTTATAGAGCAATACTTCACATTAAAAGCCTTGAAAATAGCTTCAAAATGACTAAGAATCATTAACCATTGAAATCATATTACTAGCATTTGATAGAAGCAAAAAGACAAGGTATAAATCAACCTTTTCAATTGCTTTTATGAGCTTTTAATGCTGCATCTAATGGCTATATCTTAATTTAGTAACAACAACAAAATTGTTAGTAGGTTAGGTTATTCTAGGGTTATAGAGTGTTAGTAGGTTGCTCAAAGAGCAGGTTTTGAAGGTTGTGTTGATCAATTACTCAAGAGAGGACTTAGACTAGTGCTTTTAGGGTAAATGGAGTCAATAATGCAGAAAAAAATGTTGAATAAAAATGATAATAGAAGAGTTAAAGAAAAGAGAGAATGATGAATTGGAGTGTTGGTAACCCAAGGCTCCAATTATCAAAACCCTAAGGGGAAGCTAACTACTATGGTGTAGGTAACCCTATGCCTTAGTATATTTCCTCCCTCTCCAACTCAATGATGAAGAAGAAATGGCTAGGATGAAGCAATGGATACTAAGGTGTTGCAATGGCAAGGCCATAGCTCATGCTTCAAGAAAATTGGCCTTTTGACAATATCTAGTAGTTGAAAGCTTTTGAAGCTAGGAAAATAACATGTGCTAGTATTCCTAGGGTTTAATAAATAAATTTCATAATATTGAATGTAAATGTAAGATAAATAAAACCATAACCATTCAATTAAGAAGAATTGCAGAAAATTCACTTACATACATCAAGAATAATCAAGAAAATCCCTAGTTGAACACATCCACCAAGAAGCTTGCCAAAATACACCAAATTTAGCCTCCTTCACAAGTGAGCCTAAAATTTCAGCCAAGAAACCCTAAGGAGGGCCCAAATTTCAGTCCTCACAAGTGTGAGTGAAAGATGATAAAAAATAAGAGGGATTTTCCCCCTATTTATACAATACTAATGCCCAAAATTAGGTCAAAAAAGGCTGACATGGTCAGTTAGAAATAATATCTAGTTTTTAAATTAAATGTCATAATGAAACCTTAAAACAAGATTCTAATGTGACATAATTCCCTTTTTGGGAAACATTGGCCTCCTGGAGAAAAACGTTAGGCCTCCTTGGGCCTCAGGAACCTGCCACACATGCCACTTGACACACAACTGCCTCCAAAACATTCCAAGACGGTGGGTGATGTCATGGGTGATCTGGGTGACATCATGGGCCTTCCAAGGCATACATAATGGTGGAAAGGGCACAAACCCCCTGGGTCCAGGCCTTCCAGGGTGTCCTTGGTGAAACATCCTCCTCTCCCTCTGGTTCAATTCTCTGATATGTCTCTGCCCATGGCTGGGGTCTCATTATCCATCTAGTGGTATTTTATCCCCATGGAGGTTCGAAAAAATCATCTCCCCATGTGTACCTGTCCATTGGGTGTGGCCCTGCAACATCAATAGATACACCCTCCATGGGCTCATAAGTCACATGGATCATAGCAATGTCAATCACATTGAATCATCAAGTTATTAAACATGTGCATGAAACCCATTTTACTCGAACAAGTGCTCAAAGAAATTATGCTAATATGCAAACCAATTTTGGAGGGGACGCTAGGATTTCCTATTGGGATAATGCTCATTGGATGTGGGATGTTCCCTGGCACTACTACATATGGGCGGATTATTCCACGAAAATTTTCCACACTTCCACTAGTTTCATCATTTTTTTAAAGAGGGTGGGATTTTCATGGATATTTCCATGCACGTTCATCGCAATATCAACGAAAATATTCATTTAACCAAGTCGGGATGTTCTTCGCTATAGCGACGATCTTTTGTGGCAATAGCGACGAAAATTTTACCTATCTCATTGGTCGGTGATAACGGCTAGTTGACTATTTTATCAATATATACGTGACTTTAAGAGAATTTGCGACACAGTTGCTATAGTTGCGACACTGTTCTTGGCTTTTGTTTGAGATGTTTATTTTTTCTGTCACCCACCGGTTGAACAAATCCAATTCTCGATCTACATAGCTTGGATTTTGAACTTGCAAGATTAGTATGTTATTTTTTTATTGATGTACTAATTTAACTTGTAATTTTTTTTTCAAATGTCCAAATTGCATTTAGCTTGTTTTTTCCTTGATAATACAATATGTGTGTACCATATTTCATGTCTTTGATTTTTGGATCTAGTTGGTATATTCTATGGAAAAGGGTATGTGGATTCCATAATATTCTAGGTTTATGGAATCCACATATCTTTTTCCCTTCAATTGTAGCTATAATCTCTCTCTCTTTTCATTGATAAAGATATGGAATTGCTCTTGAAACTCAACCCTAATCGATGAAATGATAGTAATTAATTGCTATATTCCCTGCTTTAGCAGGGACTAATAAGATAAATAAACACTAACCCTAAACTTATGTAAGGTGTATATGTCGTTATTATATAAAGAAAACATTTGTACACATATGACCTTATTATAAAGATGTTATATATGTCGTCCTGATGTTGATCCTCTACACATATGATCACCTTATTATAAATATGTTGACCTTATTATAAAGATTTAGGTCACTGTAAATAAACATATCATAATTGAAAGGAGTAGCCAAAATATAAAAAATTGACAACTTAATGTTTGGTATGGTGTAGGTAAGACAATTACTTGTCGGGACAAGGATTTGTCACAATGAACGAAAATGACAGGAAGCTTGCTCGGTTAAGAGTGGCATTAGAGGTGAGGGGCGATGGAAAATGTTATTTCCCTTGCTATGATTGTAAAGGCTTGCAAAATAGAAGAATTTTAATAAAAATAGCCCAAAAACATTGTAGGGAGAAAGGGCACGCTGAAGGGGGTTATGAATATCGTCCCTTGGTAAGAGGATTCAATATTTAGTGTATTCTCTGTAATAATCAGTATGTCATGAATTTTAGTAATATTTCTTATCGATATTTTTATACTTTCTATACACACTAACTTTTATATGTTGTTTTTAAATATGTAGATGATGCCCCCAAAGTGTTGACCTCCAGAGAGTTATTTGCCAAGTACTAGCAGAAATACTACTTTACATGGAGATGAACTTCGAGATCAGAATATTGAAGTTGCTGATCAAGTTATTAATGATGATATGGATGGATATAACGTTAGTGATTCAAATTAGGAAGATGAGATACATATATTGATCCAAGACACATTTTCTCCAATGGATGAGGACAACCAGGATGATAGTCATGATGTTGATCCTCTACTCGATAAGTCACGTCAACCTCTTTATGAAGGATCAACAACAAATCTTTTATCTTCTATATTGTTGTTGGTGAACCTGAAGGTTTTGAATGGTTTATCAAACACATGTCTCACATAGATACTAAGGTATTTAATTTGTTAATTATTTATGCTTGCATGTTCACAAATACTTAAAAC
>ML781731.1:0-22620 GCA_009831015.1 Picea engelmannii
ACGTTGATCAGGTGTTGCAGAAATGTCCCAAGGACCTCTCGCTGAGCCTCTCAGTAATACTGATGCATCACATCCCTGTAATTATACAGGGATTGCAGTTCTGATCATATAGACAAGACATCTATCCAGTTAAGAATGAATGGATCTATTGATTGTCTCTGAGATCTGGTAATTAATAGGTACCTTTACAAAGCAATCCTGATAGAATAAACGAAGCAGTCCAGCAGCTTGTGTGATATCCTGGTGTATGAAATAATTTACCCGAGATCTGACAATTCCCTCTGCTTGTGGGCAAGTCTCGTCGTAGAATGTATAATCCAATCCATGGGCTGGTATTGGAAAGGACATGTTTAGCTTCCAGATATTGAAGCGATTGATCTCTGCAGTCCCCGCCGTGACCAGATGCCAAGCCATTACAATAAAAACAAGGCAGAAGCGCAGATTCTTATCACCCATTTCCTATACTCCTAATCTTCTGTGATGAGAGTTCAATTCTTCTTAAAATGGAAGGCCTGCGATCGAAATCCAGATCAATAATTATTGAATCGCACAATTCACATTGATCTGGATTTCGATCGCAGGCCTCCCATTATTAGGATGGAACCTTCACAACGTGAAGGGCTATAAGTTCTACCACCATCTCTCTAAAAGAAAAGTCAATGGCTATAACACTTCTAATAGAAGTGAGGGACTAGATTTGATTGGGTTGTACTTCAAATTTATTAAATCAAATTCAGGTTTGATGGGGTTCTATTTCAAATTTATTAAATCAAATTGTGAAAAAAGAAATAATGACTATGATATTTTTATTGGAAATGAGGAATCATACTTCTAAGAGATCTTCTTTTTCCTTTAATGATAAGAAAAATGAACTTTAATGATAAGAAAAATGAATATGAAAAGAGAGGATGCTTAGAAAAATGGAGAAATCAAATTTGTTTAGTTTTCATTGGAGAAAGAAAAAGTAATGACTATGACATTTCTATTGAAAAGGAAGAAATAATGTTGAAGTGAGGGATTTGATTGGGTTGTGTTTCAAATTTATTAAATCAGATTCAGGTTTGATTGGGTTCTACTTCAAATTTATTAAATCAAATTGTGAAAAAGAAATAATGACTATGATATTTTTATTGGAAATGAGTAACTAAGGTTTGTTGTAAGCTTGGTTCATACTTCTAAGAGATCCTATAAATGAATATGAAGAGAGAGGATGCTTAGAAAAGTGGAGAAATCAAATTTGTTTAGATCTCATTGGAGAAAGAAAAAGTAGTGACTATGATATTTCTATTGAAAAGGAAGAAATAATGTTGAAGTGAGGGACTAGGTTTGATTGGGTTGTACTTCAAATTCATTAAATCAAACTCACTTTTGATTGGGTTATATTTCAAATTTATTAAATCAAATTGTGAAAAAGAAATAATGACTATGATATTTTTATTGGAAATGAGGAACTAAGGTTTGTTGTAAGCTTGGTTCATACTTTTAAGAAATCTTTTTTTTCCCTTAATGATAAGAAAAATGAATATGAAGAGAGAGGATGCTTAGAAAAATGGAGAAATCAAATTTGTTTAGCTTTCATTGGAGAAAGAAAAAGTAGTGTCTATGACATTTTTATTGAAAAGGAAGGAATAATGTTGAATTGAGTCCTCATTTACTCTTTTTAAGTTGCATGATGTCTTCTCTTCCGAGCAGGATAAGAAATAACTATAAAACTAGGATAACTTAGAAAAATAGAGAAATCAAAATATATTGATTCCAAGGTATGAAAACAAAATTCAATG
Organism: Picea engelmannii; assembly: GCA_009831015.1. Classification (NCBI taxonomy): domain Eukaryota; kingdom Viridiplantae; phylum Streptophyta; class Pinopsida; order Pinales; family Pinaceae; genus Picea; species Picea engelmannii. Next base: position 1,782 of record ML781731.1, read on the forward strand.
ATTATGACTCTTATAATTGAAATGAAAGAGAAAGTCTTGATAAAATCGTTGGACATTGTTCTAATGTTACATGATGTCATATATTTTCGATGAAGGACAAGAAATAATTACTAAGAGAGGACAATTTAGAAAAATAATGAAGAAATCAAAAATTATTGGGATAAGAACTTTGTCATTAACCTCCTTCCCATTTAATGATTGTAAAGTCCTAAAGCTAGGACAAAAATCTGGGGAAAAAAATGCTTAGTATAACATACACACCTTACCAATACATGAGGTATGTGTCATAATCCCATCATTTAATTTGCTACCTACCCATAGGCAAGGAAGAAATAGTGAGGATAGGAGAAATGGAGATTAGATGATTCATGCACATCTTTAGAAAATTGTCTCGATGAAACTTTACCTAGTATCCACACCAACACCATGTTGAAACTTTACCTAGTATCCACACCAACACCATGTTAATTTTTTCACGAGCATTAAGTTCTACACTTGCACCCATGCAAAGGTCCTTATGCAAGCATAATGAAAACTCATTACACAAACAGGCAAGCTCAATTAACACAAACAAGAAGTTATGTGGTCCTAGGAATAAGCCATATCGATTGATAAACTTTGACACAATTAAAGCTAGAAAATTTGATCTTATTCCAAGTAACAAGGCGATAATCAATTTTGAGCACACAACAAAAATTCGGGCATTAGGATTTTCCTTAGATAGTGCACTTTGCGACATTTATTATTTGTAAGATTAGAGATTTGTTTGATCATCTAGAAGTTTCCTTACCAATAGCCTTATATCCCAGGCAATAAAAATTTTTTGAAGAAGTTTAGAAATCTACCCATGTTGGATACCCACCTAGATGAGATATGAGTATTAGAAGCACATACCCAATGCTACTTTGTTTTCTAACCTTCCTCTGCACTCACTATGATTTCAAAAGGAATGCAATACCGATCTTAGTAATTTCTCCACTATCAAGAATCTTAACTCTCTCAAATCCATTGTTAAAGATGCCTTGCAATTTAACCAACATGAGGCAATCTATGAACAATTTACATATGTACTCTACATAATCCAATCCTAAATAGTGTTTGCAACATCAAAGGTTACCATGATAGATGATAGGACCTACACATGATATATTACATACAAATAGATGAACTCATAGATTGAAGAAAAGCTAACTATGTTGACTAAAATACTATAGTAGTACAATATAGTTGCCTTCAACAACATAAGACCTTAGACTATATGGCACAAATTGCCCAAGTCTTAACATTACTTAGAGTTTGATGCTCACTTTATGCTTCTAAAGCACTTTGGCTCATTGATCTCTCCTAAATATTCAATATGTATTCACAACATTGTCTCATGGACTAATCTAATCTACTAATCAACCTCAAACATATATGGTCATTACATATATATATTTATATGGTGAGTGATCAAGATAGTCGATGTTAATTATCAACTCTTGCTAGATCACTAGGGTTTTACCCATGAAATCATGGTACTTCCCAATTAACTAAATGATCAAATTTGACTTGACCATATCCATGTCATCAATTTGTGTTAGCTCAAGATTAGATACCATCTCATCAATACTAAGCCACATCGACTTTTGTACTCCTAGTTATTTGCACTCAATGATCTCCACATCATCACTTCTTAATATTCACAATCATGTTAGGGTATCGCAAAAAACTCAAGTGTGTTTAACGAGCTCACCCTAGTCTCAATTATGCCCACAATAAGGTACATTGAGCATCCACTTTCTCTTCTTATGCTCTATTGTGTCCATTGTATGTGGATTTTCCCTTGCATTTTCCAACAATGCACATGTCCTAAAAAGACACTATAGTCAAAGAATACAATGAGAACTTCCAAGTCTTCGAGTGATAGGCCAAACACTTTACATATTTGGTACAAAAGATCAAATCTCAAATCTAAGGTTAAAAATCTAGATGAGAGTAAGAATGTTTGAATATGATTATGTGTACATATTCATTGTTATAGTAAGAAGAGAAAAGAGTCGTGTTGAATCTATAAAAAAAAATGGTAATCAGCTCTAGTGAAAAGAGTTATGCTATGATAAGAGGGCCAAGGAAGAAGGAAAGTTTGAAATATCACAACTCAAAAACCCTTTTTGTTAGTCTATCCAAAAAACTTAACCCATCAACTTCCAATCTATGTCAAAAATCCTCTCAACCTTGGTTTAAGGTGTGTGTGTTATTGAATTTTTAATGCTAGACTAACTGCAGTAAATAATTAGGACCTCAAGAAGAATAACCAAGCACAAATAACACAAAAATTGGGTTTTCTCAGTTAACCATAGGTAATGCTCTTTCATTACCACCCAACCATAGGCATCCTCAAGTGCCACCCCCGAGCAGAGCAAGAGACCTGCTACAGAAAGATATCCAAGAGAAATTCACCCAAATACAGAGATAGATGTTGTTACAGATGTGCCCATTATGTTGTCTTAGAAATGCCTCAGATAAGGTGGAATTATGTTGCCTCATACTAGTATTCTTGTGGCTGCCTCAGGTGTGTTAGGAGGGCAAGTTATGTGTGTCCAAAAATGAGGATAGGGTGAACTTATATATATATGTCCAATATAATGAGGGGAAGTTTCTTTTCACATAGGACCGACTTGTACAAATTGCATACAAGCTAATTTATAACATAATATAAATTAGTCTTTACTCAATAGGGTCGACTTGTACCTGTATCTCTCAACACAAGTGATTTGGGGTTTTCTCTTCTCAGGATATCATTCATAGGAGGTCTCTTGGAGGTGAATACCTCATCCATCTACCAAAAACATCAGCACTCCCTCTTAGCTAGGGAGGTATTCTCAGTGATGTTTTCTTCTGGTCTTCATAGCCTCATAGGCTATGCCATGGTCCTTTGACCATGACATGGTCTCACAAACCATGTTATTATTAGTATCTCCTTGTCACGCATTCCTACTCTAATGTGGGTGTGTCACACATGTGTGCACCCATGTGGACCTTCTCAGAGTCACAACCCACTGGGGTAACAATAGGACCTATATGTCCATAGTGGATCGTCAAGGACGTCTCATCCATGACGAGTCTTCGAGGAACAATGGTCTCCAAGAGTTGTTGGGCACCAACCCAGATGAATGTTCTCCCAACCTGTTAGGGTTGTTGGGCACCAATCCAGTGAACATTCTCCCAACCATATGACCATCATGTTTCCAAGGGTTGTTGGGCACCAACCCAGGTGGAAATTCCCAACCCCTAAGGGTTGTTGGCCAATGGAATATCCTCCCAAATGCTTGGCCATCTCAACCACTTGATCTCTACCTCAAGGGTACATCACACATGGCTCATCCCATGTGGACCTCTAGAGGATCCTCCTCTATAAACACTAAGGTTTATCCCATAGTGTGACGTCATGGGTCTACTCCCCATGGTGTGTCCTCTAGTGCTCAACCACTAGGGAAATCACTCTCACAGATCAACTCGACTAAGTCCATAGGAATACGAACTGGAGAGCCATCTCAAGTCAACTCAAATCAGTCCAGAGGAGTACGACAGGAGACCAAATAGAATTCAAATCAACTCATTCTAGAGGAGTACGACTCATCTCATAGATAAACTCAACTAAGTCCACAGGAGTACAATCTCACCTATCACATAGGTGTCCTCACAGATCAACTCAACTCAGTCCAGAGGAGTACAATCTGGAGAATGTCTCAGGAAGCTACAATCATCAACCCTCCCTCTCGACGAGGAAGGCATCATGCCAAGTCTCTCGTGGAAGTACTCGAACTTCATCCTATTAAGAAGCTTCATGAGATCATCTGCAATCTGGTCATTTGTAGGAAAGTATTGCACCTGTATTATCTCCCTCTGCATCATGTCTCGAACATAATGATATCACTGACCATTCAAGTCTACAAAGAGTTTGTGAAGCCACACTGCTTCGCGAAGTGCCATCCACAATGCTATCTATTTCTATGGTACTCAAGGCATAGAAGTCCATTTTATGCTACGCCAGGAAGTCATGGTAGATCCCAAGGTAAAGCAAAACCTGGAGGTGTTCTACAACGCTCCTTGCCTCATCAAAGTCAGCATATCCATGTAATATTGCATCAATACTAGAGACATATCTCAGTCCATATCCATCAATCCTCATACACCAAGATCGAGGTGCCTGGATAAGTCCATATAGGGCCTTCTTAGATCTGCATGCATGAGACTCCTTCTCATGTATCACGAAACCAATTGATTGCTCAACGTATACTTCTTTCTCAAACTCTTCATTGAGAAAGGTTGTCTTATCATCCATCTGATGTAATCTCCATCCCATGGCTACTTTAAGGGCATTGATCGTCTGGATGGAAATATATCGAGCGATAGGAGAAAATGTCTCCTCATAATCTATTCCCTCCACCTGAGAGAATCCTCTCACAACAAATCTCATTTTGTGCTTCTCGATGCTCCCATCAGTTGCACGCTTGATCTTTATAGATCCACTTGGAAGTCACCACATACTTCCCTTATGGTCTCGGAATGATATCCCACACATCATTCTTCACATGGACTAATACTCCTCCATCATGGCTTCCCTCCATATATGTTGACTAGATGCTTCCTCATAACAGGAAGGCTCAAGAATCAATGATGTGGTTCATAGCTGCAACATAGCCCGAATGTCTCTATGGTCTTTGGCTATCTTGGAAAGTACCACGGAAGTTGCATGTCCTTTTGCCTCCTTCAAAGTCTGATGAGCCCACACAGGCCTCTTCCAGTCTACTGCAATATCTCTAGGAATATCAACTGGAACATCTGGATCGACATGCTCAACGAGCTCCCTCTAAACTGCTAAAGGGTGAGGGGGAGAAGTTGTCATCTCCTCCTGCCTCCCACTATCAATATCCATGTGAGATCCTTTATATCTCTCGAAGGTTATCTCCTCTTCAAAGGAAACAATTGTCATGGGTCCACACAAATTTGAATGCATCAAGTCCAAGATCCCCTTGGATCTGTTGTCACTGCTCGGAAAGGACCCCACGACCTCTATGAATGCCATCATTCTCTACACGAAGATCTGGAAGACATGTCACCATCTTCCCCAGGGCGGGAAGAGCTTTGTGATGTAAATGAGCAAGTTTTCTATGCCATAACTCGCTCAATTAATAGAATCATGTGACAAGATTTGGACTAGTAAGACTGTCAATCCGTATAAACTCCTTGTCTGGTCAGATTGCTTCATGTCTCAAGCTATAGACCATCTAATATGTTGCCTTCTGCAACATATTAGATCCCTCTCAGGGCTATCATTAGTGACATGTATTCGTTGTAACTTGCCTAGAACAAGAAAAGAAAAGAAAAGAAACGACATCTCCATGGAAACCTCCATTGAGGATAACCTACCAGGAACAAGAAAACAAAGGAAAAACATCTCCATGGCAACCTCCATGGAAGATAATTTTCCAGAAACAGGTAATGAGACAAGAATATCTCCTAGAGGGGAGATCAACAAGTACATCTCTAGTATCATGACTTCAAAGCAATTTTAAAGATTGTTAGCACAACTATAACACCTACTTGTAATGTAGCAAGTCAGATACACTAGAAATGTAGGTTAGAGGCATGATAATTAAAACAATCAAACCTGGAGTCTTCACTTCCAGTGTATTGTTTCTCGGAATGCATTGGGATCCCTTTGGATCCATGATTGCAACAAAAGGCCCCTCCTCTTGCAAGCACCCTCATGATAATGATACAAATAAAAATATATATACAAGTGCATATCTCTTAAATTGTAGCATTTTCCTTAGAAATTTGTTAGTTGGTGCAACATGTGACTCCTCCTTAGTACAAGCTCAGGACATAATCAAATTTTTTTGTGCCCTGCTATAAAAATCTATCTCGGGACGGGTCTGAACTTCACTTTAGACCAGGCCTAAGCTCGGCATCAATCACTTTAGAATTCAGTCTTGAATACTTCTGTGAACTCTGCTTCAGGCTGCCCCAGAATTCACCTTATAAACTTGTCTTTACAGTCTTTCAAACTGCCACAGAGAACGTGCCAAAGACGCCTGCAATTTTCGCCTAAGTACACCTGTGATTTATCTCAGAAGAAGGTTGAATTATGGTATTTTATGTCTTGTTGTGGCAGCCCTAGTAGGGTTCCTTCATTCATGCAGTCGACCTAGGACCCTAAACAAGGTCTTGGTTTTTTAACAGGTTCGACCCCTTCTTCTATATCAACAACAAGGCTTTCAACAGCCCTAGAACTCCTTCCTTGTTGTGCTAATGTTATTCTTCAAGAACCACTCTGAAACCATGTTGACTTTTTATTGCTAGACTAACTATAGTAAATAATTAGGACCTAAAGAAGAATAACCAAGCACAGATAACACAAAAAATGGGTTTGATCGCTTAACCATGGGCAATTCTCTTTCATTACCACCCAACCATAGGCATCTTCAAGTGCCACCCCCGAGCAGAGCAGGAGACCTGCTACAGAAAGATATCCAAGAGAAATTCACCCAAATACAAAGATAGATGTTGTTACAAATGTGCCCATTTTGTTGTCTCATAAATGCCTCAAATCAGGTTGAATTATGTTGCCTCATTGATCTTGACATCCATCTGGATCACTCATACTAGTATTCTTGTTGCTGCCTCAGATGTGTTAGGAGGGAAATTTGTGTGTATCCAAAAATGAGGATAGGGTGCACTTATATATATAGGTCCAATATAATGAGGGGAAGTGTCTTTTCACATAGGGCGGACTAGTACAAATTGCATACAAGCTAATTTATAACATAATATAAATTAGTCGTTACTCAATAGGGTCGACTTGTACCATTATCTCTCAATGCAAGTGATTTGGGGTTTTCTCTTCTCAAGATATCATTTGTAGGAGGTCTCTTGGAGGTGAATACCTCTCGTAGCTACCAAAAACATCAACATGTGCATGATCCTCATAAAAAAATTTATGGTTGAAGATCTACACCGCTCTTAGTTTAAATATGAACCTAAGGGGGATATTCTCCCTAATCCCTTCTACCATTAGAAATAGGGCAACCTTGGTCTACTTTGCTACAATGATTCAGATGGATTGTCTTGATACCTTATATTCGTATGCCTACATTAAACACAAAGACCACTTGTTTTGGTTGATTCTATCAATTCAATGAACATAATAATGAGAAACATGTTAAACGTTTGGGCCTCTATCTTAACACTTCTAGATGATTCCCCATCAATCTCATAGCTACAAATGCATTCGATGTGAAAGTATGGTGCACATGGTGGAATTTGTAGTGGAAAACAGTACCCTCAAGGATAAGTTTTATGTCACACATATTGTAGGAGTAAATGTTGTTGTGAACATTTAACGACCTTAGTTCTGAGGGACCTACTCTGCTAACCACCAAGAAAACGTCCTCCTCTTCCACTAAGATAATCGAGAATACACTATCAAAGGCATGTCACCTAAAAGCATATAGGCTACTGACTTTAAAATCATGTCCATACTTTTGAAGAAGAGCCATGTTGGGTTCATAACTTTCTTGTATTGTATGGAGATAGATCCATCTCAATGAACTCATATTTTGGGCCTCTCTACTCTACTCTAGAAATATAAGGTGTCTTTTAAGAAATGCCCACAAAACTTCCACTTGACAAAGGTATGGAACAAGTTATTGATATCGAGGCCACTCAATGCTCCATAGTGGTTTGTCCCCATTATTATGCTCACTTCATAAATCAAAGATTGTAAGGGTTATGGGGGGACTCTTCGAAGGTAAAATCATCACTCTCATTAAGAGATTTTATGTTTCTCATGTCATCCTGATGTGGAAAAATATGGCTCTTGTCACCTTGTATTGATTATAAAGCACTCAATCGAACCACTATTAAGATCAACTCCATGTGCCTTGCATTGACGATTTGATGGATGAAATACATGGTGAGAGATTTTTTTCTAAGACTAACATTTGTTTCAGTTATAATCATATACATATGTAGTTCCATGACCAAGATAAGAATGCATCCAAGACATTTTAGGGTCACTACTAATTCCATTGTATTGTGGTTTGGTGGTTTAGTGGTTGGGATGGGGTACTACCATACAAAAAACCTACGTTCAAATCCTAACAGTGGTAAATCCCTTGTGTGTGTGCCAACTAAAGTAAATTTGGGTTTAAAATGGGCCTCATAAGAAAAAAAATGTTGAGTTAGAATTATAAAAGTCAAAGATGATTTTGAGTCTTATTTTTATTTGGTGATAATGAACTACATATAAACCTCACCTTGTTGAGATTTTAGAAGATCATCTCAAGTTATGATAAATATTCTTGAAATAATAAATATAGAGTATTTGATATTATCACCACTTCCAATGCTTTTGAAGTTAAATCTTATATTAATTCAAATCATAATGAATGGATTCACTTAAAAATACGTAAACATTTTATATTATTAATTATTTTATAAGAAAAACTATATATAATAAATAAATATATAAAACAATAAATTAGATATTTTAACATCTTTTATATATGATATAATACTATATTATATAATGTTTAATATTTAATATATAATATTTATTTCTGTTTTTTTCTTTTTAAGGTCAGGGCCAACCTATTGATTTGAGGGGTAAAGTCTATGGAGGTATACATACTCTACCCCTCTGGATTTGAATTTGTGATCTTTTATGAGGAAACACATGTTCTTAACCATTAGGCCCGGGTTGTATAGACCCACTCAAATTGTATAACTCATTAGTTGTAACTAACTATATATATATATATTATATTATATTATTCATTAATTATAACTAATATTATATAATTTAATTAGTTAGTTAAACTAATAAATTATATAATTATAATAAATAATATAGTATATTATATATTGTATTTCATTAATTGCAACAAATTATAACTAATATATTATAATATATATTGTATTATAGTGTTAGTTGTAACTAACAAGTTATATTAGTATATTATAGCTCTTTAATTGTTATATATTATATTATATAATAATTAACCACTAACCAATTACCAATTATATGTGATATTCAATATCTAATAATTAATCAATTATATTATATATAATAATGAATTATATATTTTATAAAATATTTTTAAGAAGTATACATTATTATTTAAAAATTATTATTATTTGATTAATTTTGTTTTTTAGTTTTAAATTTATTATTAAGTATATAAAAAAAGTAATAATATATTTAAACAATTGTGTCAACTAGGTTTAGCTTAGGTGGTTGGGAGGAATGATTGTTGTCCTCCTCACATAGGTTCAATTTCCGCATGTGACATGTTGAGCTCTTAACGAGTATATTATTGTAATGACTTCGAGAGCCATGTTGATTCACTTACCTTGGGTATCATCCTTGAAATGAGGGGAAGTACTTGTGAACTTTTATTATTATTTATCACTCTCACTTATTAACTCTACATTAACCCAACTTACTTGGTCGCTATCATTAATGAGACAATATAGATTAACCTTCAATAACACCTCTAACTTAGTGTGATGTGGCATATGATTTTCTATTTTAATATTTTCCTTAGGAGACACATTTTAGACTCAAATTTACTCTAATTCGAAAGGAAGGTCTTTGACCTCTTGAAGTTGGTTCCCATCCATTACCAAAAGGGATTAACACATGTCTCACAAGCCAAATTGGTTTAAGTGGATCTTAATAAGATACTTTATCCTTTTAATGCTCATGCTACATTTCAAAGGTTAATGAACAAAGTTTTCAATAAGTATCTCTACAAGCTTGTCCCAGTCTTATTTCATGACATCCTCGTATATTGTGGAACATTCAAAGAGCATATGGAGCACTTGGACCTTGTAGTAACATCTTTAATATAACACAATCTTTATACCAAAGAATTTAAGTGTGAATTTGCTAAGACTTCCTTGGAATCTCTTGTCCATATTATCTCTATAGAGGGTGTTTGTATGAACCCTACAAAGATTCAAGCCATTTAGGAGGGGCATATGCTTATCTTGACCCTTAAAGCAGCTTTGGTGGTTTTTGCCTTAGTAAAATTCACAACTAGGAAACAAGGTTTTAGCAAAGGTGTTTTTAAAGTCGCTCTTGTGTGAAGGGTTTTAGGGAAGGTTTTACAAAGGTGGTGAACAAAGGTTTTGTGGAAAATGAACCTTAGTACACCAATTTGACACAGGGGCACTAGTGCACTTAATACAATGGTGCATTTATGCTCCATGATCCATGCACATTGAAGCATTAATAACCCAAAAATTCATCGGTGTGTTGAGCACTCAACACACCCTAAAAAGTCTACGTAAAATTTTACTTTTTGGGTACCACTTTATCTTTTGGCATTGTCTAATATGGAAAATGTGTCATTTGCTTATCATTTTGTTTCTCATTAAGTCTTTAAAAGCTTGCTTAGACATGTGAAAATCATTAACTTAAAAGACTAATATCTAAATTAGAGAAATGACAATCAAGGTTTTCCCGGATGTGCTTAAGGATTTCGGCATCGGGAAGGATTAAGCATGAAAGAGAACACTAGACAGAACCAAAGTTGCCAAGCCCTGATCTTCGTTGGCATCGGCAGACACAAAATTTATTTTGTGACAAGCACCACCAAGAATGTCGTCGATGACCGATCAATTCAACATCGGGGAAAGGTTAAAAGAATAAGCATTGAACGAAAGACGAAATAATAATCGCCAACCTCCGAGACGTTTTCGGCGTCGGAAATTTTTTCAGGAGGATACCGACAGAAACATGCATGAGAATATCGTCAATTCCCGATCTACCCACTAACAAAACGACGTGATGGGACGTTTTTTGCTCTGAGATACGCTAGATACGACGCATTTAAAGGTTAATTAATTCCAAAATCTTGCACTAACTACTAATTCATGCACGAATCAAAGGACACTTGGAACCTNCCCCCCCCCCCCCCCCCGTGCCTCCGCCGTCAATCCATGTAGAATTTATTTGCAGAGTTTTGGTGGTAGATTGTTTTGAATTTCACCCATTACTCATATTAACTGGTTGATGCGACTAGTAGGATCTCTCCCGTTATATTCTCTAAGTCATTGAAAATAGGGTTATTCTGTGCACGAAGGAATCTGGATCATCTAGAGGAGAGAAACGAGCAGTCCGGGGATAAATTCCAAGGTCCAATGTGTATAAAAACAACAGTTTAGAAAGCGTTACAAGTATGTACCGGTCTATGAATGTTTTATGCTTCGTTTCATACGCTTTATCCAATGTCACACTGCACACCTGCTTGAAGATTGTTTTTGGTTGCGGGAACGATGCCTCCGAAGAAACCCACCACTGAGAAATCTCTGAGAGCTCCAAAGCTACAGGAACCAGAGTTGGGAGAAGGTTCCTCCCCAGCGGTGGCGAGATAATTGGAATTCGCTCCAAAACCGGTGCCTGTCATCAAAACCGCCACCAAGAAAGCTTTCGATCAACCCACGGCCTTTGGAGACACAGAGGCGAACATTGGGACCAAGATAGTATCCTCACGTTGGGAAGAAATTTTCAAGAAGATTAAGTGCGAAGAACTACCCAAATATACTCCGGACAACGATCCTGATACAAGAAGACTCGACGATGAAGTCCTCCTAAATGTTCGAAAGGTGTATCTACACATGGTGGCAAGCAGGACTCCAGTATTTCCCTGCATTGAACTCCTGAAATGGCTTATTGATCACACTGACACACAAAAATGTTTGATTAATGACGACAACGGAGGGTGTGTTGGTGTTTTCCTTCCATTAGAAGTGCAAAATTATTACAAGCTTAGAGAGATGGAAGAGCAGTTGAATAATGATTTTGTTTTGAGCTTCTATGAGAAGCACGATACCAGTAAGGTGATGGCTTTCTGGTGGAGAGAGGATAAAAAATTCACCAATCAGACCTCCGGCTGGTACCCGACAACCAACCTTAGAGAACCTTACATCTATCTAATGGCTCTCCTCTGCAGATTGCATGGGGAAAAATATTGCTCCAGGTTTTCATAATCTTGGATGCCTCTAGCGTATACCATGGCCATTTTTGGAATAGGTTTCAACTGGGGTGCAATCATCTCCAAACAGCTGAGCACTTGCATACGACAAGCTCAAACATCGAAAGAGGGAGAAACCCCATCCTTTTACATGGCGTCTTATCTTTTAGACGTCGTCTGCGCCAGAAATGCTTTCACTGGAACGAACTTAAACTAGCAGACCTCAAAGCTCCCGGTCCATGTTTATTTCGGCATCTTTTGGGAGAACAGGTACAAGAAATCCTATTCTCTCATCTGCGACCAGTTTATCACACACATTTACTTGTTACTATTCAAAAAGGAATGTCCAAGGTTGTCAGACGCAGCCAAAAAGATTATTTGAATATTGGCCACTGGTATCTGGATGAGTGCGACACCTACATCAGGGTTTTCAGTGCCATCGGAGCACCTCATCTGCTACCTATCTATGTCCCTGACCGACTAATAGTAGGGGAAATATGTTATCAGACCATCCTGCAAGGGTACAATGCTACTTTGGTAAAGGATAAGAAGTGGGCCTTCATACCTTATGGGTTTCATGTTGGTTTCTACATGGTGAAAGACACAGCTCAGGCCAAGCAAGAAGGGTTAAGCCAATTGGAGTTTTGATTCCAGACTGGCCGCTTTCGCAAGCATGACCCTAAAGGTTTAGTTCCGAAGCACGTGTCCCAAGTATCTTCCTGATGGCCATACGCCCATGACAGATTTGAAGATGAGATCTTCATCGAAAATTCTCAAGACTGGAATGAAGTGGTCGCAAGGATGGCAGACCCCAAGGCAACCAGATTCAAGGCTCTGAGCTGGGATGAGCAAGCATCAGTCCTTGAACAAAACGTTTAGGAGACCATCAAGACCATAGAATAAATGACCTCAGTAGAAGCGGTGGGATTACCCAAGGGAGTCATCGGATCGGTGGAGATTGCCCAGGTAGCCCCGATACTAGACACATATCTCTCTGAGGTTCAAAATGTGCAGGGGATGGGGGGACTCATGTATCAACAGGCCCAGCGGCTAATGAAGCAGATGTAGGACAACTCGGAGCTCATCGTAGTGCCAAAATGTCCGACCGAAAGTCCAGAAGAAATCCCAACGGGGGCGAGAGACCCTAATTCTATAAACCCTGGTAATAACAACGGGTCTAATAACCCTGATTCCATAAGGCCATTGGTCGGAATGCCGACAGGTGAGGCGATTCAACTAGATGCGGGTCGAGTATCAGTTGGAACAGGCACGCCTAATTCTTTGAGTGAATTTATAAATATATATAGTGATGATGAGAGCCCAGAGACATCTCTTGGGACCCCTGTGCAGATCCAAGAAGAAAAGGGACCTGAGAAGGCTAGTTTTCCTGATCTCGAGGTCCAGATCCATGAAATATCACGAAAGGAAAAAGAAACCAAAAATGTTCCTGATAGAAAGAACCCCGAAGCGCCGAAGACCCGAGCCGACGGCTCAAAGGGTAAGTTGGAACCGGACGATCCAAAAGGAGGATCCCCACAAAAGGAAGTCAGTGATTCAACTACCCACGAGAAAGTGAGTATCGGGTCTTTTTCTAATGTCTCTTTTTCGCTTGATACTCAGATCCCCAATAAGCAACAGGCAGAGGCTGAGCCCTCGGAGTATAATGAGAAAGTTCAAGAACACGATCTGGAACAAGTATACACCGCTGAAATTATGGGAAACACACTTACATGGGGTGATCAGCAGATTCTCGAACCAGTGGACGAGGTGGTCGATATCTATGTGATCTCCTACGATCGAAAGAAGAGGGCCATCATCCAAAGAACCACGAAGAAAATGAGAATCACGTTGGATCGCTCTGTCCTCATCACCACGGAGGAGGATTTGATAAACATAGAAAATGCTAGAACATCTGAGCTCATCGACGCGGGGATGGTGATTTCAGATGCCACCCTGGACAGAGCTAAACGGGATGAAAAAGAGTTGGTCGTCGCCCTGAAGGAGCTAGAGCATTTGTGCCATTTGGTTGAATACTATAAGGGAACCACTCAGACCACAGTTTATCTGAGAAGCAATTTCAAAGCAGCTTACAATAGGTTCACACACGAGCGGCACCTCTTCATTGCGAAGATAGTCGAGCTCCAGGAAGACACTCTCATGGCACTCGCAACATGCAAGGATGTGGAGCGATGGCATGAAAGGGTGCAGCAAGTTGTAGAAAGACTCGAATACATCGATGCAGTCCAACAGGGCCAAGATAAAGAAGAACACGGCATCTGAGTGTTGGGAAAAAGAAATCTTGATCGTATGAAGCGATCGATCGAGTACTGGGCTAAGATGTCCTAGGAACCGCATAGAGAAATTCAAAAGCAATGGGAAAATGCGAGAATCATTGGGGTAAAATCAACGAAGCAATGAAGGATATAGGACTCCCTAAGTTCGGCGACCCCAACAACTTCATCGACTTACGCAACATAGTCGGATCACATGCCAAACAAGACTCACTATGGGCCGAAGAGCTAGCCAAGGTGACTGATACGTCACCAGGACAAGTGCAAAGATTTATGGAACATCTGATGAAGGCTCAAACCATGCTACAGCAGTTAAACACCAGTCTAGTGAAGTACCGAGCGCATGCGGTGGAGATCAGAGGATTCTATGCAGCTCCGATGGAACAACACCGATTTCCATGGGCTCAAACCTGTGACAAACTGTTTATCAGTTGGTCTGAGTATGAGAAAATCCATCCTTTCAAAGAACTATCTTGAGTTGACTGTTAAAGACACTGTTAGAAGATGACACCACGTGACATATTTTTCTTTGCTTAAACTGCACTTAGTCATTGTTTTCAGTTGAACTTTAGATTATAAATAAAGACATCGACCAATTAGTTAGAGGTCGATGGTTGTGGCAAGAACTCTTTCTCTCTTGTTGTTAAGAATTATTTTGAAGTTGCTTTGAATTGAGAAGTCCTTCGGGACCAAAGACAAGTTATTTTCATTAACTGCATGTGTGATTGGACTTGGAGAAGAACTATTTCCTATCATGTTTCATGAATGATTTGTAATGAGTAAGAGCAATTAATTCTATTGTCAAGTTATCTGGTGCAATGTTTTGTTGTTCTTTGCTTTAATGATGAAGATGAATCGTTGTGTTATTACGTGATGAATGGTTCTGGTAGATGAATTATTTTGCTTTCCATTATCTCATTGCATATGTGTTTTATTTCTGGTAGTTAGTATCTCAGACAGTAATTGGATGCTCACATGGTTAATGTATTAGTACTAGGCCTGTGGTATAAAATTGTCGTTTGCATTCTTAAGCAGCGAGTTATCCCAAGTTCAACCTCTTCCCCTTAGTTAAGCTTAATTCCATTTTTGTTGCCAAGTTGGTTTATACCGGCTTACATCTCATATCGATCCCACCCAAGAGAAAATATACAAAAGAGAATAGTCCAAACTGAAGGAAGAGCCTTCACAAGAAAACGTAAAGCCCATTGATAATTTGGCTAGATTGCAAGATTTGGAAAACCATTCCACTATTAAACATTGCAGAGTCTAATTGGGCCTCGATGGTGGATTTGGTTCTTACTGTTGACTCAAGGGATTTAAGACCCATCAACATGGTGCTCCACTTTGGTCTTAGTGCACAATTTCTTCACTTTGTTCTATGGACTAGTGATCCATGACCAATATGCATTAGATGGAAAAACCCCCCAAAAAGACATTAATGCTACACTTTCTTCTTGGTACATTGGTGCTCCACTTTGGTCTTGGAATAATAGTTCTCTCCTTTAGTCCATGCATCAACGCTTCATTATCCATGCTCACAAAAATGGGGGGGAAGCTAAAAAAGACATAAGTGCTCCACTTTGGTGTTCGAAAACAAACTAGTGCTCCAGAATGGTATAGGTGCATGAATCCGCAATAATCAATTTGCATTGAATTGAAATAAACCAAATATAAATTGTTGCTCCACTTTGGTCTTGGTGCACCATAGATCCACTTTGGTCTTAGAGCTTGATGATTCACTTTGGCCTTGGAGAATCAACATTTTATTTTAGTATGGGTTCACTATAAAGCATCACACACCCCTAATTATCATTATCATGATCTTGTAGGTTCATGCAATTTCTTTGACATGTGTGGTGCTCCACTTTTGTCTTAGAGAACTTATGTTCCACCTTACCCTCATGGTGTGTACCCCACACCATTGGCAATGTGTTCAATAAACTTGGTAGTATAGACCAACTTGTAATCCAACTAGATCCCATAGTGTATTGACATTGACTTGATGCATCAATAATAGTGCAAATTTGATGTACTAACACAATTGTGTGTTGGTGATTCTACCCCATTGTTATACAATTATTTCCCACCTAATCACTCGATGGACATCATCTAGAGGTTAACAGGTTGAGACACTGAGTTATGTCACTTTTCCCTTGAGTTTCCATCACCTTTTTGCCTAGTCGTAGGTTGTCTCTTTACAACTTATGACCTAAAATTTATGGTCGTGAGTTGCTCTCTTGCAACCCGCAGTCGATCGCGAACTACAAGGATTCAAGGCGTGACCAAGTATGTTACTCCCCAATTAGGATTGGTTACAAAGAGATACGATCAAGGATTGGATTTCTCATAATATGACCTCGAGAATCTTGTTATTTTGAGTGTCTAAGACTTATCCACCATCCTACCTATGTCATCCTATATATTGGGGGTTTCTCATGGGAAAAGGTGGGGAAAAGAAAGAGTAAAGTTGTATTGTCAGATTGATCATAGAGATTGGGAAAGGAGATTGAGAAGAGCTTCATCAAGTCATTTGATTGTAAGTTGTAAGCCTTTTATTTTATTAATAGAAGATACACATGACTTTCCCCTCTATTGAATTGTATATGGTTATTATGATTCTTATAGAGAGTTAATATTTTCATGATTTCATGCTATATTATTAGATCTTTTATTAATTCATACATGTTATATTTGATCTTGTGAGAGGTATTCGTTTGTGCTTCTGTGTGTGCAGGTTCACATTCATGAAAGTGAAGGACATATTCAACAGAGAAAACAACTAAGGAGCATGCAGGGACAACCATTGAATTACCAAGTAGGTTTCTTATCCTGTTATCTCATATATCTATTCATGTGTGATTCAGATCTAGGAAAGTCTACAGTTTGTGTCTCTATTTTTGTCTTAGGTCTAGGAAGAGCCTAAGGGAGGTAACTTCTACAAGGTACAAGTATCCTACAACACCCGTAGTGATATTGATAAGTCTAGTCAATGAGAAAGCACCATGAGATCTAAGTGATAATCTAGTTGAACTTTGTGGCACCTTCAGGTTGGCTAGATGGATTATAATTCATGTAGGGAACATGTGTTATCACACATTTGCGTGACCATGCACATACCCCACATTGTCAATGATGTGTCTATTTAATTTGAATGCACTTTAGGGTTCAACTGGTAATGTAATTGGATACCACAATGTGTTCATGTCGCTTAGATGCACTATAATTTGTGTAATGTACATGCACCAACACACAACTATATATTGAGTTGTGGCATGGTGTGTACCTCACACCATTATCAATGAATCTACATAACCTAAACACATTGTAAGGTCCATGTGGTACTACCTATTTGGATCCCATGACGTGTTCAAGATGCTTGAATGCAACACCAATAAGGTGAGGGTACACACACCAAAATACAACAATACATTGATATGAGTCTAGGGTAGTAAACCCAATGCACCAATATATATTTAACTTTTTTTTATGTACCAAACCTAGTGTGCCACATTATTTGTAGTTTTTATATAGGAACTAATGTACCATATTATGTATGATTTTTTTTTTCACAATAATGGATATATTTTAGTTGTGGCCAAATTGGATAGTGGTGTAATACAAAAAAAAAGTTGAGTTTGGTTGCAACCTGGGAATTGAAAGATACAATATTTCATCAAAAAATCCATATTCTTTCCTATCCTACTCCAATATTTGTACTCTTGGTAGGTATACTACCTTACAAACTGAAACAACAACAAAAATACATGAAAAAACATAATGGATATAGAAAATAAACTGGAAATTATGCATGATAATGGTGTCAACATTCAGTCCTGCTTGAGTCTCTAAAGCTTCTTTCATTGAGCACATTTCCATGTCAAATTTTTCCATAGGTTTGCATTCACCTATATGATCCTCTAGTTTAAGTTAAGAAGAGTGTTAAATTCCCAAATCCTCATCATTGGCCACAAAAAGTTGTAGAGTGGGGAGTCCCCAACAAACACAAAATTTGAAGGGGAGGAGACAAAACCATCTCCTATGGGAGATGGAGGTGAGATGAGATTATACCAACCAGGGATTTTAGAGAACCAAGATGAGACTCTATCTCTAGAAACTTATGTATATAAATATGCATGAAGGTGATGACCTCATTCTCCATTTCCTTAAGCTCCAACAATTGGATTGCATTTTTCACTACACTTTGGTCCCTTACCCTGTTCTCTACTTTCAATTTCCTATCACAATCCTCCTATCAGTAATTCCATTGAATGAAAAAAATTATCACACAACACTTGGATTCAACAACCTCATGCTCACAATGCTTAACCCCCCATTGAACCTTTTTGATATCACACAAGACGTGTCATTTATGCCTACAATGGCATTAGCCCATTTCTATTGAAGAGAAGGGACAGTTCCAGATTGGGTCACCCATACCAAAGAACTAAAAAGTATTTCCTTGGAATCTGGTAGAATCTCACCCAATTCTTCCTAGACCAGTGCACCTTTGCTTGCTACTAGTGCTGCAACATTGTAAGGGCCGAGAATAGGAGTGGAATCAATGTTGTTGAGTGCTTCTAGAACAAACATAACAATAAACCCACACACATTTTCCAATTCACCCATTGTAGTACTCATAAGTTACACATTGGTGGGAGAGTGGTATGGAGTAATGGGCATTGTGGCATCCTTAAATCCTCATCTCTTTGTGCTTGCATGATGGGGCACTTGTTTTTGTGTTTCTTAACCTTCATAATAAATGGCCATTTCAAGGGAGGAAAAGGAAATATGAAACCCCCAATTTACCTTAACTAAACCTTTGTTCAAACTCACTCCTAGGTTGGCTTGAGTGCTAACCTCCTTATTTTGTGATCACAAAGCCCATAACAAATTAAATTTTGTGAAGTATTACACCAATGAAATAGTCCTTTGTGTTAGATGAGATATTCTAAAGTTTTGGAGGCGAATTTGATGAAACAGTGATCATATCACTATTGAACAATCCTTGATTTCTATCACTTTACCAACACCTTTCTCCCTTAGCATGACTAGGCCTTTGAATGTTGTTATTGCTTCCACCTCATTGTTGGATGCATTCCTTAGACCCTATGCATACCCTACTTATTTTTTTCCAATGGGGTAATAGATGACACCCCCCTAGTCCCACACCTTCCACTCCTATATTTTCTTTGGATGCACCATCAAAGGATAATATACATTGATTCATGTCCTATATCCACTATTGGAATTCATGATTCCCTAATATTAGCTACCATTTATGGGACGAATTTAGTTTTCTGATCTAAATCTCACAAGGTGATGGTTGATCTTGGAATCATAAGTTCAATCTAGGCCTTCTCCTCAACTTCATAGCTTGATAAAGAAAAATTTCCTAATACATTGGATTAGACAATATCATGTAGAATCCCTCATGTTTGATTGGTTACTCCCTTGAGGGTGAGGGTTTCTTTGTGAAGTATGGTGTGATTTTCAACGAACCATATTTTCCAAGAAATGCATTTTGGCATAGCAAGCCAAGCTCTTTAGAGAAGCTTCTTATAAGTTAGAGTGCCATGGTATGAAGCCTCCCATGTTAAGAACATGTGCCTCCATTTATGAGGAATTGAGATTAATCATCCTACATATTCAAAGGTAATTGTCCATACCTTATGGGTAAATTCATAGTTCAAGAGAAAGTGTTTGATTGTCTCTGCCATTGCAAGGTATAGAGGGAACTTGGATGGGCTTGAGATTCCCTACTTTTTCAAATTCTTAGACATTATAGGTTTCCCTTATACCATTATACAATGGAAAAGATGAATGTTTGGGAGACAATCTTCGCTTCATATCCATTTCCGGATTACCAATTATGGGGGAAGGTCAAGTGTAGCCATTTGAGGAAATGGTCTTGTTTGATAGTATAAGATCTACCCATTAGTCCCTATCCTTAAGAATTCTTGTCATATTTTCCCATAGGAGTTGCTCCACGAATATGAGAATATAGAGATATACTTTAATCTTTGAGGTTGTTAGGGGGGTGAAGGGTTTTCCATCATGTCCACCTTCTAGAGTCTAAATGCTTTTAGCTTGATAAATCAAATTGAGTATGGATATAATGCTTAGATAATGAATTATTAATGATTGATAATGATTGATAATGATGGGTTTTCAAAGAGAGGGGGCATCCCAAAATTTTATCTTCACATATCCAAATAATTTTCCCATTTTCGAGAACCCATGAAAGATGATATTGTATAATGGGAGATGGAACCTTGCATAAATTCCAAATAGGGGAAACATGCATAGAGGACTCCTATATGGGACTAAGTTACCCTACTTTTTGACATTCTCTACCATTAGAGGTTTCCCTTGCACCATGATTCGATAGAAAATGAAAACTTTTGGGATACAATTTGCACTCCATATCCATTTCCAGATTATCAGTTGTGGGTAAAGATCGAGTGAAGCCAATATGAGGAAATACCCTTGCTTGATAGTATAAGGTCCACTAGTGATCCC
>ML781731.1:22720-32965 GCA_009831015.1 Picea engelmannii
ACCGCCCGGATGTACCTGCTGCTTACCACGGGCGCATTATCACCTGAAACTTTGGACAAGTGGGTTTTAACCCGTTCTTTTGAGATCTAAACCCCTTAGCAAGAAATATCGCTAACAGAACCCATGACAGATGATCTTGTATAATGGAGATGTAGCCTTGCATAAGCAACAAATAGGGGAACCACTAATCTCAAGGAGAGGGTAATCCATACTTCTAAGTCTACCTCTGATCATGCGCTTCTTGTGAATTGCATCTTTCTGCCATTGCTTCTTTATAACCAGCCTCTATAGAATTTTATCACCTCATGCCAAATTCATCAAGAGGGGGTCTTTGATCGCTAGTCCACCTGTATTTAGTCATGTCCTCACAATTGCCCAATTTACTAGATGGAGTTTTTTACTATTTGTATTTCTCCTTTGCCAAAGGAATATTCTTAAATCCTTTCTAATCATCTACATAATTCCTACTAGCACCAATAGAGTTGAGCCTTGATAGATCAAAAGAGCTGACAAAGTGGACTTAATCAACATGAACTTGCTAGCTAGATTAATCCATTATGACCCCCATTTACCTATTTTGGATTTCATTTTCTATAGAATTGCATCCAATTAACCACCTTTGAGTGTCTTAAGGTAATTGGGATCCCTAGATACCTAATCATCATCTAATGGCTTGCTAGAAAAAAAAATATGCGGCCCTAACTATTTGTTACAATGTTTGAGGGGTGGAATTCCATCCATATATGTTACTTTTGGATTTTTTTTACTTTCCCCTAATAGGTATCAAGATATGTGTCCGACACTTTTTTGAAAATATTAGCAATTTCCATGGAATACCCATTAATTAAGAGAGTGTCGCTGACAAATTGAGAGTAATTTATTACCTTCACTCCTTTAGTGATTTTTATCCTCATCAAATTTTGAATAGTTCTCTCCTGCTCAATATTCCTTTATTATGGTCCCAACCTTCATTCATTATTGTTATATTAGTTATAGTTAGGTCATCCTAGAGTGTAGGTTACATCATTCTCTCTTTATCTCCTATTTATAAATAAAGGAGATTCATTTGAATAAGCATCTCATTGCATTTGATATATTGTAAAAGGAGGTTACCCCCTTGAAGAAGTTTCTTATTCATTCACTATTTATCTTTTTGGAGGCAAGTAGTTAATTATTCTTTGTACTTTTATTTTATTTGGCGTATTTTGTCTATAATATTTGGTATGAGAGCAACGGTCCTTGGGCTTGGGGTCTTTCAAATGAGTCATCTTACCATTTTTGCTCTAATTTGTTTGGGGGATGTATTCAATGATCAATTGTTTTAGGTTGGATATAGAACATAATGAAGTAAATTGTATGTTAATCCCTAGACAAAGCCCCATGTTAAGTATAAAACCCCTTATTAAGCCCTAGATATTGAATTATTACAATTCTAGTGTTATATTTGTATGTAGGCTAGAACCCTACATCGTATAATTTCATTATAATTGTACAATTTATCTCCTATATACATACACCAAGGAGACCTGGTCTTAGGATCATCTTATCTCATCTTTTACATTTAATGTATTGTAAAAGGAGGCTTCCCCCTCAAAGTGGACTATTATTCATTGAATTTTTTATCATTCTCAAGGCATTGGTTCCTAACATTTGGTTTCAGAGCATCGATCCTAGGGCTTTCCTGCTTCAAGCGAGTCATCTTGGAATTTTCGTTATAACTTTGTTTTTGGGACAATTCAGATAGTGAAATTTGGAGGTTTCTTAGGAGACATATCAAAGTATCTCTGGTAAAACATTTAGGTTTTGGGTCGTTATACTTTCCTAGATATATCCTATAGAAGATAGGGTTTTTGACTCATCCTGAATTTAGTTTTAAACGAGTCATCTTGGTATTTTCACTATAACTTTTTTCTCGGAGGTTTCAGATAGTGAAATTTTGTGGAGACTAAGAAAAAAAATCAGAGTACATGTGGTCAAACTTTTAGGTTATTTTTTCTATAATTTTGGAGATATAGTCCATGGAATATAAGGTTTGTGAATAAACTTGAAATTAGTTATCTTGGCATTTTCGCTGTAATTTTTTTCAGTGAAGTTTCAGACTCTGAAATTTTGAGAATCTTGATTTGACACAATGAAGTATATGTGGAAATTTTTTCAGATTTTGATCATTATATTTTATGATATACTATTTGTGGAAGTTAAGCTCTTTGCACAAGTTATTTTTTGTGATTTTAAGAGATTTTTCCGTGGTTAGCAAACTCATTTTAAAAAAACAATTTAGAGATTTTTTTCCATGGCTCAAAATAAAGATCCAAAAATTACTTCACCATTTAAACCTCCAAAAAGCCTCCATGACCCCTGGAAAAAAATGAGGAGATACAAAACCAGTTATCCAAATTGAACACTCAAATCAACGAATTGAATGATAAATCAATGGAAAAGGTTGATTTGATTAATACTCAAACATAAATGGAAGGAAAGACATATGCAAATAAGGAATTGATGGAAAGGAAGATGGATGAAAATAAGGAATAGATGAAAAGAACGATGGAACAAAAGTTGAAACAAATGGAATAGAAGATTATGGAAGCCTTAAATGATAGGTTCCCTAAAATTGTTAAAGTGTTTGAAGGGATTCATGAAAATAAAGGTAGTATTCAGGTTGAACAACTTTCCAATAATAAGAATTTTCTAGGGGGGTTTAACTCCAATAATGGAGTTACTTATGGATGGTCTCCAAAAGGAGTGAACATTCCCAGGGTTGAATTAAGGAAGTTTGATGGAACAATCGAGGTCTTTAGTTGGGTGAACCAAATAGAGCAATATTTTGAACTACATAATATTATCAATGATAAGCAAAGGATTCACATGACAACTTTGAACTTTGAGATAAAACCCCATAAATTGTATCAATGGGTAGTTAAAAGGAAGCCCCCTTCTTATCATTATATTTGGGGTTTATTTACAAGAGACTTAGAAGGATAATATTGGAAAGTTTGGGAGCATGACTACTTCAGTCAAGTGAAAAAATCGAGCACTTAGAAAAATGTAGAAATCAAATTTATGTATCCCTCATTGTAAAAAGAAAAAGTAGTAATTATGACACTTCTATTAGAAATGAAAGATTAAGGTTGAATTGAATCCTCACTTACTCTTTTAAAGTTGCATGATGTCTTCTCTTCATAGAAGGATAAGAAATAATTATGGAGAGAGAATAACTTAGAAAAATAGAGAAATCAAAATTTATTGATTCCAAGTTATGAAAAGAAAATTTAATGACTATAACTCTTATAATTGAAATGAAGGAGAAAGTTTTGATCAAATCTTTGCTCACTCTTCTCAAGTTGCGTGATGTCATGTTTTCAGTGAAGTACAAGAAATAACTATGAAGAAAGGATAATTTAGAAAAATAATGGAGAAATCAAAATTTATTGGGATAAGAACTTTTCCATTACCCTCGTTCCCATTTAATGAGTGTAAAGTCCTAAAGTTAGGACAAAAGTATTGAAAAAAATGCTTTGCACAACATACACACCTTACCAATCCATGAGGTATGTGTCATAATCTTATCACTTAATTTGCTACCTACCTATAGGAAAGGAAGATTAATGAAGAGAGGAGAAATATAGATTAGATGATTGATGCTCATCCTTAGAAAAGTGTCTCAATGAAACTTTACCAAGTATCCATGCCAACACCATGCTAATTTTTGCATCAACACTAAGTTCTACACTTGCACCCATGCAAAGGTCCTTATGAAAGCATGATGAAAACTCATTACACCAGTGGGCAAGCTCAATTAACACCAACAAGAAATTATGTGGTCATAGGAATAAGCCCATATTGATTGATAACCTTTGACACAATTAGAGCTAGAAAAATTGATCTTGGTTCAAGGAACAAGGCAATAATCAATTTTGAGCACACTATAAAAATTTGGTCGTTAGGATTTTCCTTAGATAATGAAATTTAGGACAGTTAGACATTCATTCAACCATCTAGAAGTTTCCTTACCATTAGACTTATATCATAGGGAATAAAACTTTTTGAAGAAATTTAGAATCTACCCATGTTGGATACCCACCTAGATGAGGTATGAGTATTAGAAGCACATACCCAATGCCAGTTTGTTTTCTAACTTTCCTCTGGACTCACTGTGATTTTAAAAGGAATGCAATACCAATCTTAGTAATTTCTCCACTATCAAGAATCCTAACTCTCTCACATGCATCGTTAAAGATGCCTTGCAATTTAACCAACATGAGGCAATGTATGAACAATTTACTTAGGTCCTCTACATAATCCAATCTTAAACAGTGTTTACAACATCAAAGGTTACCATAATAGATGTTACAACCTGTACATGAAATATTGCATACAAATAGATGAACTTGTAGAATGCAGAAAAGCTAACTATGTTAACTAAAAAACTATAACAGTACAATATAGTTGCATAGATTACATGTATCTCTTTGAAAACATAAGACCTTAGACTATTTGGCACAACTTGCCCAAATTTTAACACTACTTATAGCTTGATGCTCACTCTAAGCTTCTTGATCACTTTGGCTCATTGATCTCTCTTAAATATTCAATATTTCTTCATGACATTATCTCATGTACTGATCTAATCTACTAATCAACCTCAGACATATATGGTCATTACATATATATAGTTATATGGTGGGTGATCAAGATAGACTATGTTAATTATCAACTCTCACTAGATCACGAAATCATGATACTTCCCAATGAACAAAATGATCAAATTTGACTTGACCATATCCATGTCATCAATTTATGCTAGCTCAGCATTAGATGTCAATTCATCAATACTAAGCCACACTGACTTTTCTACTCCTAGCTATCAGCACTCAACGATCTCCACATTGTTACTTCTTAATATTCACAATCATATTAAAGTATCACAAACAACTCAAGTGTGTTTGAATAGATCACCCTAGTCTCAATTATGCCCACAATAAGTTGCATTGAACATCCACTTGGTCGTGTTATGCTCTATTGTGTCCAATGTATGTGGATTTTCCCTTACATTTTCCAACAATGCCCATGTCCTAAAAAGACACTATATTCAAATAATTCAATGAGAAGTTCTAACTCTTTGAGTGATAGGCCAAACTCTTTACATATGTGGTACAAAAGATCAAATCTCGAATCTAAGGTCAAAAATCTAGACAAAAGTAGGAGTGTTTAAATTTGATTCTTTGTACAACTTCATTGTTATAGCAAGAAGAGAAAAAAGTCGTGTTGAATCTGTAAAATAAAATAGTAAACAGCTCTAGTGAAAAGAGTTATGCCATGATAGGAGGGCCAATGAAGAGGGAAATTTTGAAATGTCACAACTTAAAAACCCTTTTTGCTAGTCTATCCAAAAAACTTAATCCATCAACTTTAAATATATGTCAAAAAGCCTCTCAACCTTGTGTGTGCATGATCCTCATAAAACATTTTATGGTTAAATATCTACACCACTCTTAGTTTAAATATGATCCTAAGGGGGGTATTCTCTCTAATATCGTCTACCATTAGAAATAGGGCATCCTTGGTTTACATCACTACAATTATTCAAATGGATTGTCTTGATACCTTATATTCTTATGCCTACATTAAAGCACAAAGACTACTTTTTTTGGTTGATCCTATCAATTCAATGAACATAATAATAAGAAACATGTTAAACATTTGGGCTTCCATCTTAACACTTCTAAATGCTTCCCCATCAATCTCGTAGATATAAACACATTCAATGTGCATGTGTGGTGAACATGGTGGAATTTATAGTGGAAGACAATACCCTTAAGGATAATTTTTATGTCACACATATTGTAGAATACACTATCAAAGGCCTATCACCTAAAAACATCTAGGCTATTGACTCTAAAAACATATCCAAACTTTTGAAGAAGAGCCATGTTGGGTTCATAACTTTCTTGTATTGTGTGTAGATGGATCCTTCTTAAAGAACTCATATTTTGGGCCTTTTTACTTTGATCTAGAAATATAAGGTGTTTTTTTAAGAAATACCCACAAAAAATCCACTTGAAAAAGGTAAGGAACAAATTATTGATACTGAGGCCACTAAATGCCCCACGACAGTTCGTCCTCGTTATTATGCTTACTTAGGAAATCAAATATTGTAAGGCTTGTGGGGAGGGGGGGGGGACTCTTGGAAGGTGGAATCATCACTCTCAATAAGAACCTTTATGTTTTTCATGTCATCATGATGAGGAAAAAGATGGCTCTTGTCGCCTTTGTATTGATTATAAATCACTTAATGGAACCACTATTAAGATCAACTCACTATGCCTTACATTGACGATTTGATGGATGAAATACATGGTGAGAGATTATTTTCTAAGACTAACATTTGTTTTGGCTATAATCATATACATATACAGTTCCATGACGAAGATAAGAATGCATCCAAGACTTCTTAGGGTCACTACTAATTCCATTGAGTTATGGTTTAGTGGTTGGGATGGGGTGCTATCATAAAGAAAACCTAGGTTCAAACACTAACAAGTGTAAATCCCTCGTGTGTATGTGTGTGCCAATTAGAGTAAATTTACGTCTAAAATGGATCTCATAAGAAAAAATAGGGTTGATGAGTTGGAATTCAAAAACCAATGGAATTTCAAGAAATTGGGTCAATTATAATTGTTGAGTTGGAATTGTATAAGTCAAAGATGATTAAGTGCCATATTTTTATTTAGCAATAGTGATCTACATATCAAAGTCACCTTGGTTAAGATTTTGGTAAGATCATCTCAAGTTATGATAAATATTCTTGAAATACTAAATATAGAGTATTTTACATTATCACTGCTTCCAATGTTTTTGAAGATAAATCTCATATTAATTCAAATAATAATGAATGGAATCATTTAGAAATACGATAAACTTTTTATGTTATCAATTATTTTATAAGAAAAATGATATATAGTAACTAATTTTATAATAAATAAATATATAAAACAATTATTTATATATAATATAATACCATATTATATAATATGTCACGGCCCCACAATGTGCCTTGCGATCTTGCACCTCTTGAGGGCATGCGACACCACGACAGTTCTCACTTGGTTTCTTGGTAACACCAAGGATACCTCGTCTAGACTACGCCTCTTCACCTAGAGCATACCCATACTCTGTTTTAGGCTACCAATGAGTCACACTCCTACTCTAGTGCAACCCTTGTATACTTAGACATTTGTTAACAACTTTAACGGTTAGTCATATATAATCATGCATCCATGAACATGAGAACACTTGCAAAACAGACAAGAGAAACACAGATATAGTGTGAGCGACACAAACCGTGCCTAACACCCGACTAAGTCTTTGTTATTGCAAAACAGTTACAATATGAACTATACTGGCTTGGTTGACAACTTTGACAGAGTCAAAAGACTTGCCTCACCTCACCAAGACACTCATGAATATATTTTTCACACCAAGACTCTTTATCGCAACCATCTTCGCAATCTCCTATGGTGCACCTCAGACATGCCCACAACCGCAGACTTGTTGTCTCTTCATTTTCGTAGACTTCAAAAAAATCAGTTCTGCCTTGCACTTGCCTCCAACAAACCTATGTTTTATACTTTCCAAATATCAACCCAAGAGAAGCTCACCCAACTATGTCCAACGAATCCACCTCAAGGCAGTACAAGTCCTCCCAAGTGGAGTGACTTGTCTCCTTGAGGGAACTCACCCTCTTTGTCTGCCTCATAATCACAGAGCTCTTCTTACTCTCTTTGTATTCAAATATGCCTTCCTTGGTTGTGCACCCTTTTTCTCTTACAGGGACTCCGAAGTTCACCATCGTGCACTGTTGCATCCTTTGGGGGTGTTGCACCCCTTCGTGAACCCATGTCCAAACGATTCATTGTGCCTCTTCGCAGACCCGATCGCCCAAACAAATTGTCATGCCCCTTCACGAACCCAATCGCCTAAACAAACCCATGCACTCATCAACCATCGTGCCCCTTAGGATCAACGCACCCAACCTTAGTGCTCCCCTCAAGTCTACGTGCCCCAATCTCTTGGTCACTTCATACTTGGGAAAAACCCTTGGTGCATTCGCATGCCCAAGGCGTCCACTTTCCCAACTTGGGTGTCGGAGCGACCCCAAGTTCTATCTCCTTAAGAACTTGGGAAAAGGTCTCTGCGTCGCCCATCTAGTCGAAGACCTTACATCCTCCCCACCTCAAGTTGTCGTCATCCCTGGAAACATCCACAAAATTTGTGATCTCCAAGTCTCTCCCCAAACTCATGCTCCCATCGCAACTAAGTCTGCTAGAAACACCAAGTTTCATGCCAATTAGAAACCCCAAATTATGTTAAAGTGGAAACCCCAGATTATGTTAAAGTGGAAACCCCAAGTTTTCTCGGGAAGTGGAAACCCCAAGTTTCCATAAACCAAATTATGTTGCACCCAACTTCGCACAATCTATTGTTTGAGTCAATACGGTCACTTAACCCAACTCCAAGGATGAAAGTCACCCAACTCTACTACACTATCTCACTACAGTGGTGTT
The DNA here is from genome assembly GCA_009831015.1 of Picea engelmannii. NCBI lineage: Eukaryota > Viridiplantae > Streptophyta > Pinopsida > Pinales > Pinaceae > Picea > Picea engelmannii. The sequence goes on from ML781731.1 coordinate 31,288, forward strand.
GCCTTCTTGTTGTTCTCACCCAATTCATGAACTAATTGAATGACCAGTCCGACCGTCACACTCCTTGAGACTACACACTCTCATGCACAAACTGGTCACTTCCTTTTGCGATTCAGTCCATATGCACAACCCTCAAACCAAGGCAAGGTTTCACCTCACCTTGTTGCACTATGAACTCGCCCTAAAACAAAGTCATCTACGACAACTTAACTCTATTGTCCACCTCATAGAACAATTAGCAAATCTACACCAAGGACTGCACATCCAAATTTCATTTGCCTCACTGATTCATCACTCGACCATGTTGGTGCGTCTACCTCTTTATGCCTTGGAATGGTTAGGTTTCATCCTCAACCATGATGCCCAAAGAAAGAGAAATTCTCATGTCCAAGTAATCTCTTCATGTTGCAATGTGCATGTCCGCACAATCCTCCAAACGAAGGAAAGTCTTCAACTCGCCTCCTTTTTGTCAAGTCACCTCAATGCAACTCAACATCTACAATGAGTGTGGCCAATCTGCTTATACTCCTCAAACGTCCCAACAAATTGTCCAAAGTGCTCCAAGTAGAATGAGTCACCTCAAATAACTTCCATGCCTTAGGTACGTCCACACCAATACTTTTGTCGACTCCAACCAATGACCCCCTACAGATCTTTGAGCTATCGCATAATCATCCACAAGTCACCAAGGTGTGTTCTACCTCATCCAATGTCCCATACCAAAGGTGAGTGAACACCACTGAAGTCACTTGGTTTGCATTTTTCCCATTCAAGTTGACTACCGACAATTCTTGGTCGACTTCCTTGCTGTAACACCCTATTTCCCCCAATTTGTAATTAATCATAGAATAGGAATTACCATGCTAATGCATGAGGAAAATGTAAATGTATTATTGTTTCAGTTGCCAATAACTGACTGTGGGGGGGAGGCCTTGAAAGTACTGGCCGTGATATCACTAGAGGAAGAATGTGAAAACTATAAGAGAGGGTTCATGTATCAAATAACAAATCTCCCTTGATAAGGTTGACAAGCCTCCTTCGAATCCCAAGGAAAGAAAATCAGTCAATGAAGAAAGTACCGGTGGTTGAATCACCAACCACCCCATGAATGGAAACATGGGTTGTCAGTCTAAAGTACCACAGGGACTTGCAGACCTAAGCTTCCTTCTGACAGAAGGAACCAAATAGGTCAGCAAAAACCTTCCCAAGTAAGAGGGACACACACACTGGAGAGGGCAGACACCAGATGAGGGCGAAAGCTCACAAGGGAGAGGCGTGAAGCTCTCCAGCAAATCAGAACAGAAGGTCGCGAGCTTGATGTGGAGGAGCATCTGAGAAACCTCGTCGAGGCCACAACCGAGTGAGAAAGCTCTGAGTTGCAGAAAACAGGCCCGAACAGAAGCTGAAACAGAGAGAGAACCCTCGAGAACTGTGAGAACTCCCTGGTGATATCATGGCTTGGCACGGGGGTGGATAGAGTGCTAAGAATGAATGCCTCTGAGCCTATGGTCGGGTGGAAGGATGAACACCCACAGTTAGTTGGTTGGCGGCAACCTGTAATAGATAAGTGATTTCTTACCCTGTGTAATTTATCTATAACTGTGTATGAATTGGCTACACTGGGTAAGTTGTAGGAATCAAGCATATTTCTTAATGGATATAATGTACCCCCCCCCCC
>ML781731.1:45790-67048 GCA_009831015.1 Picea engelmannii
ATGTGATATATGATATCTAATAACCCAAAAAGTCATTGGTGCACAAGTTCTTCACTTTGTTCTATGCACAAGTGCTCCATGACCAATGTGCATTGGAATGGAAAAAACCCAAAAAAAGACATCAATGCTCCACTTTATTCTTAGTGCATTGGTGCTCCACTTTGGTCTTGGAATAGTGGTGCTCCAATTTGGTCTTGGAATAGTGGTGCTCCCCTTTAGTCTATGCATCAATGCTTCATTATCCATGCTCATTGAAGGGGGGGTGGGGACCCAAAAAAGACATCAATGCGCCAATTTGGTGTTGGCAAACCGGTGCTCCACAATGGTATAGGTGCATGAATCCACAATAATCAATTTGCATTGTAGGGAAATAACCCAAATATACATTGCTACTCCACTTTGGTCTTGGTGCACCATAGCTCCACTTTGGTCTTGGAGCTCGATGCTTCACTTTGGCCTTGAAGCATTAATGCTTTATTTTAGCATAGGTTTACTGTAGAGCATCATTCACCCCTAATTCTCATGATCTTGTAGGTTCATGCAATTTCTTTGACATGTTTGGTTCTCCACTTTTGTCCTAGAGCACTTATGCTCCACCTTACCATCACAATGTGTACCCTAAATCATTGACGATGTGTTCAATCAACTTGGTGACATCGTGTGGACCAACTTGAAATCCAACTAGATCCCACAATGCATTGCCATTAACTAGATGCACTGATAATGGTGCAAAGTTGATGTGCTCACGCAAATGTGTGTTGGTGCTTTTAACCCATAATGATAGTGGTAAGTCTAGCCAACAAGAAGGCACCATGATGTCTAAGTGATAATCTATTTGAACTTCATGGCACCTTCAGGTTGGCTAGATGAATTACAATTGGTTTAGGGAACATGTTCTAGCACACATTTATGTGTCTATGAACATACCCCACATTATTAGTGACGTGTCTATTCAATTTGAATCCACTTTAGGGTTCAAGTGGTAATTTGGTTGGATACCACAATGTGTTCATGTTGCTTAGATGCACCATAATTTGTGTAAGGTACATGCATCGACACACAACTATATATTGATTTGTGTCATGGTGTGTACCTCACACCATTATCAATGCATCTACATAACCCAAGCACATTATCAGGTCCATGTGGTACTACCTATTTGGATCCCATGACGTGTTCAAGATGCTTGAATGCAACGCCAACAAGGTGAGGGTACACACACCAAAATACAACAGTATATTGATATGAGTCCAGGGTAGTAAACCTAGCACACCAATATATGTTTAACTTTTGTTGATGTACCAAACCTAGTGTACCACATTATTTGTAGTTTTTATATACACACAAATGTACCATATCATGTGTGATTGTTTTGTTTTTCATAATAATGGATATATTTTGTATTAGAAAAAGTTGTGGCCAAATTGGATAGTGGTGTAATACAAAAAAAATTAAGTTTGGCCACAACCTACTAATTGAAAGATACAATATTTCATCAAAAAATCCCTATTCTTTCCTATCCTATTCCAATATTTGTATTCTTGGTAGGTATACTTGTTACCCATGATTTTGGTCATCATGATGATGTATTGATGATGGTGTACTCAGGCTCTTCATAAGAACTTTCTCCTGAGAAAAGTTACTTTCTTCTCTTTTCAGAAATATCATTTTTGAAGAAGGTTCGCAGGCTGCTAGTATATTTGCCTGCGAGAATGCCTGATTCTCGCAGGCTACCTTAAGCCAGGGTGCAAGAATCTCGCACTGTGTTGAACTGCTCAGGTGTGAACTCTTCCTAAAGCAAGGAAAAAGATGAATTCTCGAAGCTTCTAGAAGGATGAGATGGCATTCAAATGGTTATCCTAGTACTGGATTCCCTGATATTTTGGGATTATTCTTATCCAAGTAACTAAATCATTCTCTCCTATATATTGAAGTGAATTCTCATGGAAAAGGTTAAGCAAGATTCATTGGAGAATTGGTGAAAGAATTGTGTGAAGGACTAAAGCTACAACAGCTTGGAGACTCCAGCAAGTTTATCCAAAGGAGTTGATCTTCTTCATGCAAGTGAGCAAGTGTGTGTGTCGGAGCCAAGGGCCATCAAAAGGAAGTTTGCGACATCAAGGATCAGGTTGTAATATTTACTTTCCATTAATATGATACAGTAGCATGTCCCTTTCCCATAAAGCTATTTCCACTTTATTGTATAATTCCTTGATCATATACATAGATTGATTGTTGAATAGATTGTGCTTTCTTCACTTTGGTTGGTTTGTGTTGGCTTGGTCTTGGCTGCACGAGAGCACTGGAGCGAAGCGGGAGCAACAAAGACCATAGGAAGCGATAATAAGGTATGTAACTTGTTCTTTCCTCCTAATTAATTCAATGGTTAGAATCTAGGGAAAGAGTCATGTTTCGTCTTGCTTTGTTCTATATCCAGGTGGATCTAGGGAGATCGGTTAGTGTCCGCACCTACGGATTTATCCAATAACAAAATTGGCGACTCCACTAGGGAAAAATCCCATTTTCTTTGTGGCTTTTGATATTTTTCTATGGCCATTTTCTCTTTTTTCACTTTTCTCTTTTCCTGTCAATCTCCGAGTCTTCAGGATATCCTGATAGACCCTCTGGGTCCAGAGATCTTTTCAAACTTTGCTTCATTTTCCAAAATTTTGACTATGTTCAGACATTCTCGCAGTGTACTTCATTGCAGCCTGCGAGAATAGGTGGAGTTCGCACTCTGCCTTTAGGTTTCAATGTGAGGTTCTCGCACCCTGCTCAAGGGTTACCTGCGAGAATCAGTGATTCTCGCACTGTGTAATATTGCCTGCCTGCGAACTCTTTTGTTCAAATTTTTGGATTTGAGTTTTGGCATTTTTAACTACCCAGATCAGTTTGATTGCCTCATAAGAGTTTCTTGGACCATTTGATTGATGTCTTTCTTGTCTTCGTTTGCGTGCATGAACAGTCTTAGGATTTCAAGGCTCTTCTTGTCACTTTTGTCTTGACTTTCGTTTCTTGACTTTTCTTGGCAACACCATACTCTCTGATTTCGGAATCTGAGTGTGTTTGATTAGTTAAGAACCGGTGATCGGTTGAAAGTTGAGTTTTCTTGGTTTTCATCATTTGCTTATTGTTTTAAAGATCACTTTTCTTATGCAATTGAAAAGACTAGTTTGGTTTGCTTTGTTTGGTTTTGAAGGATTGGTCTCTTGCTTTGAGTGTCTTTCAATTACAAAGCGTGTGTTTTCTTTAGAAATGTTTAGGGAAAGATCAGATTTCTTTTGAATAGTTTGCTTTAAAAGAGAACTTTTAGTTTGGGTTTCTTTGTTTTAAGAAAGTTCATTATTGCTTTTAGTGAAATTTTTGAAACAAAAAGATTTGATTTCTTGCTTTATATTAGATTGGGGGCATCTTTGCATTTGAAGTAGCGAAATTGCGTGATTCTTGGCATTTTTTGATCTTAAATTATGAATCGTGCCATGAATCGTGCATTGGTGTTCAATACCTTTTTCTCATTTTTTGAGAATCTTGATATTGATGAGTTTAATATATTTTGGGACATCGTGCATATGGGAATGATAAATGTTTTCTCCTTCTCGTAGCATAGCTTTCATTGAAATGAAAAGATTGCATTGTCATATTTTTGCATAATTTTCGAGTCAGTCAAAACACCATATTGTTCACGCCATTTTCATCTTGAGTAACAACATCCATAAAATAAAGCGCTTATAAAAATTTATTAGACATTTTTATCTTTTCGGTAGCAAACCTACATTAGATTAGTCGTAGGGCTTTGGAATAGGTGTGAAAGATAACTTTCCAAAGCTGCAAACAAACATAGTATCTTGTGATAGGGAGAGTTAAATCCACTTATTACATTTTGTCCTGGGAAGCCCTTCTAACACAAGGGTCAATCACGAGGTCGCATTGAGACTGGCAGAGTTACTCACCCTGCTTTGTTAGTCTTGGTGTAGAGGTTGCGCGTATTATGGGGGTCGCTTGAGAGGTATACCCACAATGATGAGTGGAAGCCTTTCGAGTTGATTTCGGGCTAGATACCCTGCCCTTGCACGTGGATCAGACTGTTGATTGTTTCCCCAGGCATCATTGTAGTAATTGGTAACCTTAGTGGCCTATGTCTTTAGGGTCTTTACACAAGGTGACTGTGGAGGGGCAAGTCTTCACGGTACCTGGAATCGACGTTGGCCAAACTCACTCGGGCTCCTTGGAGGGTATACCCATGATTATGTGTGGGAGCTTGCACTAGGGTGTAAGTCCGTTAAGCAGGTCGTCAACGTAACTTTTCCACCCGCTCTATCTCGGCCCCTTCTTACATTGTTCCCACGACGTTGGATTTCATCACCAACTAGTGTGTTCATTGTGAGAAGGTTTTGTTTGCTTGCTTGCTTCCTAGATTTTTAGCGTGTGCTGTTTGTTTTCCCTAGCAGACTCTAGGTTGGATTTATTTAATGGCGTCAGTTCCTGAAATGACTAATGAAGGAACCTCTGCTCCAGGGGAACCTTTTGTTTTTCCTTCTTATGGAAACATTGGTCCTCCTCATATCGCTACTTTGAGCCTTCCAGGTCTCACAATTGTATTGCCGATGTGGTTGTTTTCCACTCAGGTAATCCCAAATGCAATAAGTGCTTCGGTCGTAAGCACTTCCCCCCAAGAACATCAACCTCATGTTGATCCTTCACCTTCTTCACCAGTAAGGTCTTCTTCGCCTTCTTTGCTTGCAATGTCGCCTTCCATTTCATCTTCTTCGTTGGGGGAAAGTTCTGAAGCTAGTAACCCGGTGACTAAGAAGAAGAAGAAAAGAAAGATAAACAAGGGTCAAAACCTCCAACCACTGTCAAACATGTTGGAAAATAACTAGTTACTGTTAGTCGTGATGGGAGTGTTGATGATGTCAAGATCACCCAAACAACCCATAAGCCCAAGTACCCTTGCAGACTTTGTAAGGGTAGCCATCTTCTTAAGAATTGCCCTGGTCTGCCCAAGGTTATAGAAGTATGGTCAACACATCCTCGCCAACCCATGTCGTCAGCCTCTGAACAACAAGTTGATGACCTCCCGTTGACTAGTCACGATATAGTTGAGCAGAAGAAAAGTAGAGCCAAGTTCCCGTGTATGTTATGCAAAGGGAGTCATCTAACTCATCTTTGCCCTCATATGGACAAAGCCTCGAAATTACTGGAAGACATGACTGTTTCACAGCCTCAACTTCCAGCCGCTTATCGCAAGCTTTCTCGCAACCCTCCAATAGTTGATGGAATGATCAATCTGGTTCCCTTGTCGGTCAGTCCGGTTGATCAAGTGGTCAATCTGGTCACGTCTTTGGATGAACCAGTAGACCAAGTGGTTGATCCGATCCCATCCTCGGTTAACCCCACTCTCCCCTCAGAGAGTGAAACCCAAGCGGTCGATCTGTTTCCATCTGTCGACCCCATTCTCTCCTTGGAGAATGAAACTCAAGTGGTCGATCTAATCTCTCCATTGGTCAATCCTACTCTCCCGCTAGAGAGTAAACCCGATACTGCCCATGTTTTTCTCGTTGATACCGACTCTGCCGTGTCGAGGGGTATTCCTCCTCCTCGCGTGGAACCCCCTCCCAGTTATGAGGCCATCCATTTTGATTGGGGTGTGCTAACTGGACCTCGTCTTCCCTCTTACATTCCTTTCCAGATTACAGTACAGGTTTGTGGTCGGGACGTTCCCCAAACGTTGATATATGAAGGTTCGTTTGTTAGTATTTTGTCCTCTACTGCTTGGCAAGCTTTGGGTTGTCCTCCACTTGCATCAGTTACGCAGAATCTGTTAGCTTTTAACAGAAGAACCAGTCAACCTTTAGGGACCCTTCCTCAGTTTCCTGTAACTTTGGGAGGGAAAAATGTCTTTATTGACGTCATGGTAGTCCAAGACCCCTTGGATTTTGCTTTACTCCTTGGGCGAGATTATGTCTATGCCATGAAAGCTATTGTGTCTACTCTTTTTCGTGTGATATATTTCCCTCATGATGGTCGAGTTATGACTGTTGATCAACTTTCATTCATTGACCCTGCCTGGATTGCCTCCCTGAATGGTTCTTGTATGCAGACGGTATCGCCCCTGCCACAGGTCAATTATGTGGCGTTGTCACCCATGGCTTCAACTTCTGATGACCTAGATCCAGTCGTTGACATGGTGATTTCTTCAATAGGATTGTTAGAGCATGATCTCTTTCCTCTTGTCGCGACCCTCGACATGGTGTCCTTCTAGAGTGTGTTTCTTCCTTCTAGTGAAGACCTCTTGGAAGCCATGACCAAGTTTTGTCCCTTGACATGGTATCATTCTGGAGCATTGTCCTCTTGGAATTCATGATCAAGAAGACTCCGAGGATAGTTTTTTCGTTTCTGAGACAACCTCGTTAAAAAATGAAACAGAGGTCTTTGAGCATAGTTTTCGGATTTCAAGCTCGTTAAAAAATGAAACAGAGGTCTTTGAGCATAGTTTTCTGATTTCAAGCTCGTTAAAAAATGAAACCCCTTATGAGGATAGTTTTTTTCGTCTCTGTGGCAACCTCGTTAAAAAATGAAACAGAGGTTACGAGCATAGTTCTTGTTTCTATGTCAAGCTCGTTAAAAAATGAAATAGTTTTCCCCCTCTCTGTTTGAGTCAAGTCCTTCATCTAGTATTTGAAGTTTCCTTTCCCCCGACTTTGTCGTTAGATGAAACAAAGCTTGGGGGGCAATACTTCCAGCCTCTGGACTTCATGCTAAAGTAGAGCCGCTAGTTTCTTAAGCTAGGGGCTAAGTACCAACCTTCCATGTGTTATGCATTGGGAAGTTGCAAGCATAGTTTTCTATGGTTCAAGCTTGTGTAAAAATGAAACCACCTACCTCAAGCATAGTTTCCTATGGTTCAAGCTTGTGTAAAAATGAAACCAGGTCCAAGCATAGTTTTCTTTAGTTTTTAAGCTTGTGTAAAAATTAAAATCTATCCCAAGCATAGTTTTGTTTTGTTTTAAAGCTTGCGTAAAAATGAAAACAATCTCGAGCTTAGTCTTTGTTCTTTCTCATGCTCGTTGATACATGAGAATAAGTTACCGAGCTTAGTCTTTGTTCTTTCTCGTGCTCGTAAATATGTGAGAATGTAACCGAGTAAACTTTTATCACTTTTTCGGACTCGTAAAGGTTATACGAAAAAGGAACCCCTTGGAGTTCCCTTTAAGCTCTTTTCAGAATCTCTAAACATGAAAAGATTGCCGAGCGATCTTGTTATTTTCACGCTCGTTAAAGTATTTGAAGAAAACGTCTGTTGAGCGATAGTTTATCTCTTTTTCGGTCTCATCAGACTATTTTACGAAAAAGGAACTGAGAGAGTTCTCTTTTGAGTGTTTTTCCAGACTCTATAATCATGAAAAACCTTCGAGTTTTCTATCTTTGGACTTGTTAAACAAACATTGTCAGACCCGTGATGGGACCGAACCACTCCTTAGGGTTCGTTAAAAATACTCTGAGAGACTCGTCTGAAGGATGAGCTTATATCCACAAGCATATGTTATCCTCCTCAAGCTTGCGTAAAAATAAAGAGGTACTTGCCATAAATGCTAGGGGAAAATTTGGGAAAGGGATATGTTTTCATCTTCGTATTGATTGGCAGTAAGTGTCGCTCTTGAACATGACACCCCCTATTCATCACTTGAAGCCGGTTTGGGAAATCCATTTGTCTCTCATTCGATTTATTACAAGGTCATTCCCTGTGTCGTCTTTGAGTCAATGCTGCCAAATCATTGGTCGTGTCGTTCATATGTTCAAGAGAAGTCCATTTGAAACCTATATTGAGTCGGCCATCTGCACTTACCCATTATCTTCGTGTCAGCCTTCCTAGTGTCCAGTCCAATTCATGTCATACTCTATTTATCTTCAAAATCTGTTCCTCATTTCGTGTCATTGATGGGGGATACATCAAGGCCCTCCTGTGATGATTTTTGTTCCGTCGACTTCAGCTCATTATTTGGAATCAAGACTTAGAAATTATTTGGTACCTTGGAGCTTGCATGCCTCAATGGCAGGTTTCCTCACTTTTGACAATGGGTTTACATCATTGACCCCTGATCAAAAGATTCCATCAGATGTTCGACCTCAACTCATTTATTCACATTCGATAGATTGTACTAGAGTACCTTGGGAGTCATTGACATCAATGGTGATTTCCCTCGCACTTGTTAACGGTTTCCTCAATGACCGGTAATCAAGTGGTTTCTACCATGTTCGACTTCAACACATGTAATCACATGGTTAGATTCGTACTTTGGGCGACGAGATTGAAGACCCTGGATATCATCTCTTTGATCCAGGTTGCGATGGAGTATGAATAATTTGCGACACATAGATCCACTGTGTATGTTTCATGGCTATGTCGTCTTGATTTGAAATTTCTCGCATAGATCCACAGTGTATTTTGGTGGCTATGCTATTGTTTGACAGCATGGATCCACAGTGTATGATTGGTGTCCATGACCCATGTCTATAATGTCATCAGTCGGTGATCTGAGTATGGGAATGCCTACCTCAGAGTAGATATATATATGATATTATGCAAATGCTTGGTTGTTCACAGGTTTCCGATTAGGTGTGCTCCTGGTTCCCGACACACACATGCAGCTTACAAAGACTATCGGTTATCACTGGTTCCAACCTCATACTTTGGGGGACATTCTGTTACCCATGATTTTGGTCATCATGATGATGTATTGATGATGGTGTGCTCAGGCTCTTCATAAGAACTTTCTCCTGAGAAAAGTTACTTTCTTCTCTTTCCAGAAATATCATTTTTGAAGAAGGTTCGTCAGCTGCTAGTATATTTGCCTACGAGAATGCCTAATTCTTGCAGGTTGCCATAACCCAGGGTGCAAGAATCTCGCACTGTGTTGAACTGCTAGGGTGCGAACTCTTCCTAAAGCAAGGAAAAAGATGAATTCTCGAAGCTTCTAGAAGGAAATCTTCTAGAAGGATAAGATGGCATTCGAATGGTTATCCTAGTACTGGATTCTCTGATATTTTGGGATTATTCTTATCCAAGTAACTAAATCATTCTCTCCTATATATTGAAGGGAATTCTCATGGAAAAGGTTAAGCAAGATTCATTGGAGAATTGGTGAAAGAATTGTGTGAAGGACTGAAGCTACAGCAACTTGGAGACTCCAGCAAGTTTATCCAAAGGAGTTGATCTTCTTCATGCAAGTGAGAAAGTGTGTGTGTCGGAGCCAAGGGCCATCGAAAGGAAGTTTGCGACATCAAGGCTCAGATTGTAATCTTTACTTTCCATTAATATGATATAGTAGCATGTCCCTTTCCCATAAAGCTATTTCCACTTTATTGTATAATTCCTTGATCATATACATAGATTGACTGTTGAATAGATTGTGCTTTCTTCACTTTAGTTGGTTTGTATTGGCTTGGTCTTGGCTGCACGAGAGCACTGGAGCGAAGCGAGAGCAACAAAGACCATAAGAAGCGATAATAAGGTATGTAACTTGTTCTTGCCTCCTAATTAATTCAATGGTTAGAATCTAGGGAAAGAGTCATGTTCTGTCTTGCTTTGTTCTAGATCCAGGTGGATCTAGGGAGATCGGTTAGTGTCCGCACCTACGGATTTATCCAATAACAATACTACCTTACAAACTGAAACACCAACAAATTACATGAAAAAAATGTGATAGATATAGTAAATAAACTATATTGTCAACCTTCATCCCCACTTGAGTCTCTAGAACTTTTTTTGTTGAGCGCATTTCCATGTCAAATTGTTCCAAAAGGTTTAATTCACCTATAGGATCCTCTCATTCAAATTAAAAAGAGTGTTGAATGCCCAAATTCTCATCATTGGCCACAAAAGAGTTGTAGAGAGAGGAGTTCCCAACAAACATAGAATTCGAAGGAGAGGAGACAAAACCATCTCTTTTGGGAGGTGGAGCTAAGATGAGATTAAACTAACCAAGGATTTTAGAGAACCAAATTGAGACTCTAGCTCTAGCTACTACTAGTCTAAAAATATACATGAAGGAGATGACCTCATTCTTCATTTCCTTAAGCTCCAACAAATGGGTTGCAGTTTTCACTACACATTGGTCCCTTAGCTTATTCTCTACTTTCATTTTCCTACCACAATCCTCCTATTAATAATTCCATTGAATGGAAAAATTCATCACACAACAATAGGATTCAACAACCTCATGCTCACAATGCTTAACCCCTCGTTGAACCTCTATGAGTTCACACAAGACATGTCATTTATGCCTATAATGACATTGGCCCATTTCTATTGAAGAGAAGGGCCAGTTCCAAATTGGGTCACCCATACCAAAGCACTACAAAGTGTTTCCTTGGACTGTGGTAGAAGCTCACCAAGTTCTTCCTAGACCAGTGCACCCTTACTTGCTACTAGTGATGCAACACTGTAAGGGCCAATAATAGGGGTGGAATCAATGGCATTGAGTGCTTCTAGAACTAACATAACAATAAACCCACACACATTTTCCAATTCATCCATTGTATTATTCATGAGTTCACACATTGGGGGGAGAGTAATATGGAGTAATAGGCATTGTAGCATCCTTAATTCCCGATCTCTTTATGCTTGCATGATGGGATATTTGTTATGTTACTTAACCTTCATAATGACTGGTCATTTCAAGGGAGGGGGGAGAAATATGAAGCCCCCCATTTACCTTAAGTAAACCTTTGTTCAAAATCACCCTTAGGTTGGCCTGAGCATTGACCTCCTTAATTTGTGATCGTAAAGCCTATAACAAATTAATTTGTGTGAAGTATTACACCAATGCAATAGTCCTTTGTGTTAGATGAGATAGTTTGAATTTTTGGAGGGGGGTTTGATGAAACAACGATCATATAACTATTGAACAATCCTTGATTTCTATCACTTAAACAACACTTTTCTCCATTAGCATGACTAGGCCTTCCAAAACTATTATTTCTTTCACCTCATTGTTGGATGAATTCCCTAGACCCCATGCATACTCTATTTATTTTTGTCCATTGGGGTAATAGATGACACCCCCCCAGTCCCACACCCGCCACTCCTATATTTTCTTTGGATGCACCATCAAAGAATAATATATATTGATTCCTCTCTTATCTCCACTATTAGAATTCATGATTCCATAATATAAGTTGACATTTATGGGACTAATTTGATTTCCTGATATGAAGCTTGGAATGTGATGGTTGTTCCTAGAATCATAAATTCAATCCAGGTCTTCTCCTTGCAGGCATCAATGCACAAAATGAAATATTTATTTGGATCAACAATCTTCAATATTGGTGCACTTGTCAACAAATTCTTCAATTGTGTAAAACTTTCTTCACATTTAGAGCTCCACTCGAACTTCACACCCTTATTTTGCAAAGAAGTGATTGGATGTGCAATCCTTGAAAATCCTTCAATAAATATTTTGTATTAACCTGCAAGTCCCATGAATGATCTCACCTCTGAGACATTCTTTGGTGTTGTTCATCCTCTAATGGCTACTATCTTCTCAAGGTCCAATGTTATCCCTTCCTTGGCTTAAGCCCCCTTGACTTAGTCCCTTTTCCTCTAAATTCCTAGCCCCCTTTCCCTCTCATGGAGTGTTATCCCCCATACTCTTTCTTTGACTTAGTCTACAATAGTGATTTACTTTATTAATATAATCGACTGTGATTACATATTAAATTTACTAGGCTCGTTTGCCTTTCAACTCACAGGCTCCCTGGCCTAAATCACACAGACACTCTGGCCTCAAAACATATATATATACACAAAGGCACTCTGGCCCAAAACATCCTGACTCACCAGCCTATAAAGCATATGTACATTCACAATTGGGGTTCAACCTAGGGGTATTACATTCCCCTCCCCCTTATTTATACAATATCCTCAGTGCATTATATACACATGTATACCAAATATTCTTCAAAAAGATGCAGGTATTCCCCCCGCATGGCATTTCCATGTTCTCACGTTGCATCTTCAGGATTGTAATAGGTCCATTGGACCTTTACCAACTCTATTGCTCAATTCCATAGCAACTTTAATTTCCCGTCCAATATGCACACCGACTGAACTTGGAAGTCGCCTTCTTGCTCCACCTAAATCACATTCCAATCAATTACATAATTAGCACTAGGCACATACTTTTTAAGCAAAGACACATGGAATACATTATGAATGCACATGGATGTAAGCAATGGAAGCATGTATGCAACATGACCAATCCTTTCCAGGATTTCAAATGGTCCACAATATCTTGCTGCCAACTTTGGGCAACTCCCCAATCTAAGTGAACTCTTCTTATCTTTCATTTTCAAGAAGACATGCTCACCCACTTTAAATTGTCTGTGTGTTCTGCCTCTGTCTGCATAATTTTTCTACCTGTCTTGAGCGACCTTTAAATTCCACTTTATTTTCAACATCTACTCTTCCATTTCTCTGAGTAATTATGGCCCAACCACTGCTCTATTTGTCGGGTTGTCCCTCCTCACTAGTGTGTTGGACTTTCTACCATATAATGATTCAAATGGGATCATCTTCAAAGATGCATGCTACATCCATTATCATGTATAAATATGATTTAAAAGACATAATTTTGGAAGGTGCAAAATCAGATCAACATTATTTGCAAACAAAAGAAATATTATAGCAAGGTAATCTCCAATAGGAAATTAAATATTATGAGTCGAAAGAGAATGGAATCTTCATGTATAGGGGCAGAGTATATGTGCCCAGATCTTAGGAGCTGAAAAGTACAGTACTGAGAGAAATGCATAATGTGCCTTAGGTTGGGCACCCATGATACCAGAAGACAATTCCAGCTGTAAAGAGCCAATATTTTTGGCCAGGTATGAAGGAAGAGGTGGTTGATTATATAGCTAGTTGTTTAGAATGTCAGAAGGTAAAGGCTGAGCACATATATCCAGTTGGATTGCTACAACCATTTCCCATTCCTGAGTGGAAATGGGAAGTTGTGACAATTGATTTTATCACCAAGTTTCCCGAAATAGTCAAGCAACACAATTCCATCATGGTGGTGGTGGATAAGCTAACTAAAGTTGCTCATTTATTCCAATGAAACTCACTCACAAGGCAGCTAACATTGTAGATATTTGCATGAGAGAAATTGTGAGGTTACATGGTGTACCAAAGGCAATTGTTTCTGACAAAAATCCCAAGTTTACATCAAATTTCTAGAAATGATTATTTAAAGGTTTAACATCTTTGGAGACAACATCAATTGTAGCATTGAGTTCTCTGAATATATGCATAAATTAAATCTAGACGAAATGTGTAGAAATTATTTTTATCCATTGTCCGAGTTGCAACAAGTCCAGATGGACAAGCTATAATGACCCTATCATCCAATCGATACATATCTTTGAGTCACCAAGAACCTAAAACGATTGCACATTTATTTCCATAGAAAATTTTAAGAGTGCAAAAAGGGCATTGAATTATGCAACATTATTAGTCCCTGGCCCCAAATTTTCCATACCAGAGAGATAATGAGAGTCATAAAAGTATAAAATGAACCCTATCCCTTAAATGTTGTTCAGGCCTTGAAAAGCTTCGTCGAAATAACCCCAAAAACATTGTTTATTTAAGTCAATCGCATTTAACATATGTCCTTTCTTCGAAGAAGAAAAAACATTTTAATGGTGAAACAAAGCAATAGCTTGCTAAGATATTTTGAAAAAGGGAGTGGCTTTGTTTTCAAATATACTAGAATTCCATGCCAACCAAATGCCCCACAAAACTAGTATTGGTAGAATGTGCCATGCCTTCCATGTGCTAATGTCAAAAATATCGTTAAAACAATCTGTCATTCCAGCCTTTGACCACATGGACATTGCCCCTAGATGAAAACCAACCTCATTCCAAACTTGTCAAGTAAACATACATTCCTAAAAGTGATCATAGTTGTTCTATGTCGCTTGTTTGCACAAGTAGCAAATACTTGAACCATGTTTATCTCGCATTTGTAATCGATCCCATGTCAACACGCTCTCCCTTAGTACAATATAGAAAATAATAATCCCCTTCGAAGGACCCCTGATTTTCCACAACTTTTTATATCAGTATCATTGAGAATTTCCCTCAGCTGTCTCGAGCATGGCCTAATACCCAAGTTTAACATAGTAATGACTACCCAAATGTTTGGTGTACTAGACTAGTTCATCCTCATCGCCTGTCAAAAGAATGTGATCCTTTTTTAGTTCTGATGTATAATGTGACCAATCCAAAGACCAATTTACATCCAACCCCAGACCCACTATCGAATTCCAACCTTGTTGCCAAATATTTGTAGCCACATAATCACCAATTTTGTTCAAAGTTCATTTTCCCAACTCCCTTAGAGAAGCAAATAAAGCCTTTGGGAAAAAATATTCTCTCCACATCCAACTGTGGCATCTATGCCAACGCTCACTCGAGTGCCATTGCCAACTTTCCTTGCCATGTACGTCCCTACCACTAGAAATGCAAGCATAATTGCTCTCCATGATTAGAGACATTTGTTGTAGTTTTCCACCCGAGGTGGATGCAATCCAAGACTAAGTTGGGCACGAAATAT
This sequence comes from Picea engelmannii, assembly GCA_009831015.1. Taxonomy (NCBI): domain Eukaryota; kingdom Viridiplantae; phylum Streptophyta; class Pinopsida; order Pinales; family Pinaceae; genus Picea; species Picea engelmannii. The sequence goes on from ML781731.1 coordinate 60,403, forward strand.
TTATCAATAAGGATACACCTCCAAAAACTATCTCGAGTCAATAAAACCCACAATGATTTGGTATCCAAAGACTGCAACTTCTTTAAATCCCCATCCAACACACACACACACACACACACACACATATGTGTGTGTGTGTGTGTGTTCACTGCACCGGATATCGTTGCTCGCTACGTCCACGGAAAACCTGCTAGACCCATTAAATGGGACAACATGTCACTCCATTGACTTGAACCTGGGTGGGGAGGGTAGCAATCATTCCTCCCAACCACCCAAGCTAGCTACATCCAATGGACCCCTATGTGTGTGTGTGTGTATTCCTCCATGTAAAAATAATGCCTACATCATAAATGTTGACTTTTTCCTTGTCGAGTATACTTCCTGTGATACTCCTTAAATATTACTTGGCTTTTTATAAATCAATTTTACGACGACTCCAATAATATTTTCCTTACAATGATCTACTTACATCTAATTTAATACCAAAGTGATTTTGGTGTTGGATTCGTTTCTCGGCAAGGATTGGTTCTCATTTCAATCTTTTTCTTCACAATCCTGATATGCATGTATAACTTCCTTTACATTGAAAACTTATATATTTCTTCTTATAGGTTCACTTCATTTCCCATCAATCTTTGATTTGGGTGGTCCTTTGGATGTTTCCCCATGCTTCTTGGGAAGGGCACACTTTTCTTATGCAACTCTTGGAGGGGAAAACTATTATTCACCCTCATTCATGGATCATGCTTACAATCCTCCATTTGAATGGGGATAATTCCTCTCTCGTGTGCATTCTAGTATATTCTCCCATTTGAATGTTCTTCCTTTCCTTGTTCATGGAGGAAATTGTGTGAACTCGTAGATTTTATGCTTGCAATTGGTGAGAGAATCTCATGGAATTATGGCTAGCAAGAGTACTGTATTGACACCCAAATCACAAATTCATAGGTTGTCCTCTCTCCTCCTTCCCATCTTTCTCCTTTATTTAATGCTTTTCTCTCCTCCTTGTAAGGATGTGTTCTACAAGATTGAAAAATAAAAAATGTGCGTGGATGGAGCAATGTACATTATACAATTAACAAGGGATGCATAGTGTTAGCTGAGGCATTTCATCGTCAACCACGTTCCAACATCTGGAATACTATTTGGCACATTTCTTTCGTTGGCTTTTGGTGCAAAAGAAAATCCTCACCTCTAAAAATCTAAAAAAGAGAGGAATAAGTGGGCCCTCCAAATGTGTTCAATGCCAAAATGAAAAGAAAAACATACAACATTTGTTCATTGAATGTCCATTTGCACAGGAAGTATGGATTCAAGCAATGGGTAACTTGATCCAAAGGTTAATCTGGTCGCAAGCTTGTGTTGACTTCTTTACTCGGTGGGGGAGCCATTATAACATAAGCTTCAAGAAAAAACCCATCTTCAAGCGATACTGGGATGCCCTTCCCAAATACTTATGTTGGAGTATTTGCATAACATCTAACAAAATGATTTTTAATGACAAAGCCAAAAACCCAAGACAAGTTATGATGAAGCTCTACACTCTTTTATTAGAGTATATGAAGAATCGTGTTCAATGGAAGGAACAATACCTAGAAAAATGTGAAGACAATTGGCTAAACCTTTTGAAAATGGAAATCAATCTTCCTACAATCACAAATCCCTCAAATATAGTACCAAATTGGACGTTAAGACTCATTGTTGAAGGCTTCAAGATTTGGATAACTCAGTAGACAACCAATACTATATGCATGCATCGGTTTGGTTCAATCTAAGGGGACTCAAAACCTAATAATTTGCAGAGACTCTATGATGGTCATAAGAGAAGTTGTTAAGGGGAATGTCAAGGGGGGGGATATCTATTTAGGTGTCATGTCTCTCTCCCTAGCTACACTCAAGAACTTTGATGAAAGCACTCTTTTCCACATCAAAAGAGAACTAAATGTTGAAGCGGATAAGCTAGCCAAGGTGGGATCTGGGCTAGGCAAAAGTGAAATCATGGTCAATGGGAACAAAAGGTTCCAACCTATACCCTAAGCCCATGAAGAAAGCATTAATGAACTCGGACGATCGACGAAGAGCTCGAGTTATTTGTCCATTAATCGCACATTTCAATAATCAAAGAAGTGAATTCAAAATTCATCACTGCGTGCGTGACATCACATTTCAAGGTAGATCCCAGATGGTTTTGTTTATCCCTTAATCATAAGGCTAAGAAAGGAGCATCGACAATGGATTGTTTCTGGTAACAAGCGCTCAATCATTCCCCCTTAGTTAGTATTGTGAGGATTCTTTGGTTTTCAGGTACCCCTGTTCCTTTTCAGAGCATAGTTTTTTAAAATTTCACGGTCTTTTAAGAAAAGAAGGCACCATCGTCAAGCATTCTGGTAGTGATATGGGGGAAAATCAGAAACTTGTGTTTGGGTCTTGGGTTTTTGTTATTAGAACTATCTCTACCACTTCCCCCTCTACAATCTGTGATGCCAATTGGTTGAAAAGGGGTATCCTTGAAGGTTAACAGACTGTCATTTTATGGGTGAATATTATTGTGTTGGGTCCTCTATTAATTTAAATTTCCCTGGCTCTCCATTTGGAGGTATACGTGGTTCTAGTCCCTGCAGGATACCCTGGTAGTGGAATGTTTGTGAGCACTCTCAGGGAACTATTTCTTGGGTCTACCTTCCGGCTAATAAATTTATTGCACAGCTAGGTTACTAGTTCGACTCCCACATACTCCATGGTCTCATCCTTAAGTTTAAATCTCAAATTCTTGAAATTAAAGGTCGTCTAAACAGAAATATCAACAAGACATTTTCTAGGATAAATTCTAGTAAGAGGTGGCATCATGCTTGTCTCCTTTGGGAATTTGAATTTCGGGTCCTTTGTTTTGATAATTTATGGAGTTGGGGAACTTTGGTCATTTCATTATGGACCCTTCATGGAGTGAGATAAACTGCATACTGCGAATGCATGAAGACATAGTTGAAGGCACCAGAGTAAAATTCAGGGAAATTTAAGTTAAGGTAAATAACTTAGAACAAATGGTAAATGCTCTCCTTCAACAAATTGACTTGTTAGAGCTAAAGATTCAGCGGACCAGTGCCCTTGAGCAGACAATAGCAATGCTTCTCCGATGAATGGACTCCCTAGAACAAGAATGCAATCAATCAAGAGCTAGATAGATAGAGAGACAGTGGACCGGCTCCCTTGAGCAGACAATAACAATGCTTCTCCAACATATGGACTCCCTGGAATAGGAATGCAATCAACTAAGAGCAATAGAAATGCCCAAACAACCAAATTCAAGCTCAAACAATCAAAATACAGGAATCTCTCGAGTTGGAAACACCAGAGAGGAATTAGAAGGATGGGAAGCAGAACCAATGGAAACTGAAGATAATGCTCCAAGACAAGTTGAAGTTCGGGAAACACCTAACCATGAATCAACGCCTTGAAATATGTATTACAAATGTGTTTTTTTGTTGTGTCAATACGTCAAAGTCTATAGCAGCTTGATTTCCTGAATGTATAAGAAATTATATAGTGTCTTTGATACTAGGATAGTATTAATGGACTCAATCAATGATGAGCCAAATTCTGTAAAGATTTTGACTGTTGTTTCGCTATGGTGCAACCTCTTATATATATAAAATATTCAGATTCTTAAAATAAAACAAAATAAATCAACACACCAATATCCAAAGGCACCTAACCAAAGTCAATGGTGTACTTACATATCAAAGCATCCGAAGATCTATGTGCCTCAAAGTCAACGACAAAGAAGATCGAATCCACAATCTTATCATCAAAGAGTTCGAAAAAGAATCCACTTTGGATGGATTGATCCTTTTTCTATGTAACAATATTGTTTAAGGCTTCAAATGTCATATCGCCTCATGTCTTCAACCTTGTCTAATCAATGAAAGTACAAAAGGATTGTTCATTCTATCAAAAAAAGTTTTTCTTGCCTATGCTTTAAGGACAAAGCATTTTTAAGGGGGGAGACTTGTAATATACCTAAAGTATATTACCACTGTGTAATGATGTATAATCATTTATATTGTATCAAGTAATCATATAGAATGATATTCTACATTTATTATATTGTAATTAACAATAGTCATACATTTTGTTGAAGGACACGACTTATCAAACCTTACATGTATTTATACATGTCCATTGTAATTGTTTTATCATCAATCTCATATATATCCATATAATAAATATTTATTATTTAATATAGACATATGAGATTACTTTATGCATTCATGATGTTCTTATGAAGTAAACCACTAGGTTGACTTCAATTCTCCATAAAAAGAAAGATTTATATTTCTTTTTTCCACGTGTGTGTGTGTGTATATATATATATGTATACTTCCGTGCAAAAATATTTCCTACATCATAAATGTTGACTTTTTCCTTGTGGAGTATACTTCTTGTTATACTCAAATATTACTTGGCCTTTTATAAATCAATTCGATGACAACTCCAATAATAATTTCCTTGCAATGATCTCCTTGTGTCTAATGTAATATCATAGTGATTTTGGTGTTGGATTCATTTCTCGGCAAGGCCTTGTTCTTTCTCAATTCAATATGTGTTTTCACAATCTTGATATGTTTGTATAACTTCCTTTACATTGGCAACTTCTAAATTTCTTCTTATAGGTTCACTTCATTTCCCATCAATCTTTGATTTGGGTGGTCCTTTGGATGTTTCCCCATGCTTATTGGGAAGGACACATTTGTCTTATGCAACTCTAGGGGGGGCAATTGTTCACCCTCATTCATGGATCATGCTTACACTACTCCATTTGAATGGGGAGCATTCCTCTCCCATGCACATTCTCTATTCTCCCATTTTAATGGGGAGCATTCCTCTCCCATGCACATTCTCTATTCTCCCATTTGAATGTTCTTCCTCTCCTTGTTCATGGAGTAAATTGTGTGAACCCATGGCTATTATGCCTGCAATTAGTGAGAGAACCTCATGGAATTATGGCTAGCAAGGGCATGCAGAGGCCAAGGACTTGTTGTGAGAATTCAAAGAGGACATGGGATGGTTTTGAGGGTAAAATTGTGGTTGGAATGTCCATAGTAGTTGAAGTAAACACCACAAACCCGTAACCCTGTTAGTATTGTTTATGCATTGTTTTGGCCAAGTGTTTCTCCTATAGGTCATTTGAAGTAGGAAACTAGCAATCTTGGACTCTTTATGCCTGCACTAGAAGGGAAGAATATCCTTAAGGGACATAGGAGCAAAGAAAGGGAAGATCTTCCTTGAGCTATGAAAGAAAAAAGAGTGCCATGACAGATTGATCATTGGATGAATGCCTAGAATGATCAACAATAAATATATTGGTTTTGTGATGAGAGTAATGGGTCGGGTTGAGTTAGATCAGAGTCTCGCATAAGTTTCCTTTTCCTCGGTGGTATCATGGTCAAACTTGGAGATGAAATCCATAAATGATTCCTACTACTGGGCAGTGAATCACTCCTCAACAAGCAATTTTAATGCAGCTGGTATTAGTGAAAATCTAAATCACAGAGCTAAACTTAGCTATCTATCACTATACTTGGCAATTCTATTCCATTTGACAAGACTCCTCTTAGATTGGCGGATTAAACACTTTTTCTTTTGTTTAGCACCCAACGGAAAAGACTTGGCATATGATATTAAGCACCATATGACTTTCTAATATGACCAAAAAGACCCAACGGAAATGATCATAGACTCGTCTTCCGTACTAACCTCTCTCTTTCATTTCCATACATCGGCGGACACGTAGCTCCCAACGAAAAATGAGAAATGCCCTCGAATTTTGAACCTTAGTTTTCCGCTACGATCTGGGCCGTCAATCTTTTGCTTTCTAATTCTGGTCAACTCTTGACCGTCTGTCTTCTCGGATGGTCTGAACCATCAATCTTCACTGTGTCTTCAACCATGGAATTCTGATGCTCCTTTAATGAAATTAATCGATCTTATTCGTTTAATCTATAATGACAGGCGTATCAAGAATATTCCGATGAATAGAGTAAGCAACATATCAAGGATTTGCACAGTAGAGAGGAAATTTAATCATTCACTGTATGTAATCTTTTACATCATACCCAATTTCCTTCCTCGACTCTAAACTCTACTCTGTATCCCCTTTCTCTCCTCTCTATCTCTCGTCCCCTCCCCCTTTTTAAAATCGAACTTAGTTTGCTTAATACAATTCAAACTTAGGTTTTCAGATCCACAAAGTCTGGATCGAATCCACTTAGATCCTACAATTTCTGCTTGTAATCCTAACTTCTCCTACAACTATTACATTGTTAGGATCTGAGATCCTTCGACAATTTATTCAATTTTAACTGAATACAACAAAGTAAATTTAAGATCACCCACTCTCTTTAGTAAAATTTGGCTTTGACTTTCAACAACCATAGATCTTCTAGAACTGTGAGCTTATGCTCCTGCATCAGACTCCTCAGGTCAGAAAAAAAATTCATGAACTTATGTTCATGAGTTCTTCCACAGTGCTGCCATTTTCTTGTATAACTGCTTCAGTCATCCATGTAGCATCCTCCACTGGTTGATTCTTCCATTTGATCAAGTACTCATAGTACTCATGTCTTCTGGTCTTCTTCAGAACTCTGGT
>ML781731.1:71227-82189 GCA_009831015.1 Picea engelmannii
CTTAATGCAGCTGGTATTAGTGAAAATCTAAATCACAGAGCTAAACTTAGCTATCTATCACTATACTTGGCAATTCTATTCCATTTGACAAGACTCCTCTTAGATTGGCGGATTAAACACTTTTTCTTTTGTTTAGCACCCAATGGAAAAGACTTGGCATATGATGTTAAGCACCATATGACTTTCTAATATGACCAAAAAGACCCAACGGAAATGATCATAGACTCGTCTTCCGTACTAACCTCTCTCTTCCGTTTCCATACATCGGCGGACACGTAGCTCCCAACGGAAAATGAGAAATGCCCTCGAATTTTGAACCTTAGTTTTCCGCTACGATCTGGGCCATCAATCTTTTGCTTTCTAATTTTGCTCAACTCTTGTCCGTCTGTCTTCTCGGATGGTCTGAACCATCAATCTCCACTGTGTCTTCAACCACAAAATTCTGATGCTCCTTTAATGAAATTAATTGATCTTATTCGTTTAATCTATAATGACAGGCGTATCAAGAATATTCCGATGAATAGAGTAAGCAACATATCAAGGATTTGCACAGTAGAGAGGAAATTTAATCATTCACTGTATGTAATCTTTTACATCACACCCAATTTCCTTCCTCGACTCTAAACTCTACTCTGTATCCCCTTGCTCTCCTCTCTATCTCTCGTCCCCTCCCTCTTTTTAAAATCGAACTTAGTTTGCTTAATACAATTCAAACTTAGGTTTTCAGATCCACAAAGTCTGGATCGAATCCACTTAGATCCTACAATTTCTGCTTGTAATCCTAACTTCTCCTACAGCTATTACATTGTTAGGATCCGAGATCCTTCGACAATTTATTCAATTTTAACTGAATACAACAAAGTAAATTTAAGAGCACCCACTCTCTTTAGTAAAATTTGGCTTTAACTTTCAACATCCATAGATCTTCTAGAACTGTGAGCTTATGCTCCTGCATCAAATTTGGTGGATTGCACTTGAAAAAGGATAAGTATTCATAATCAACTATGTGTGGAATACTTATGTTTACATCCTATTTGATAATGGACCAAGAATTAAATTCAAAATATGCATGCTATTTCTATTGATATTTCTATGTGGATATGAATTCAAAATTACATTACTGTAGAGGTAGAATTCAACCTCACAATTGCTTATCCAAAGAAATAATTTCGTATGGAGTGCATCAATGGTTGAAGGAAGCATTTGGGTACGTGACATGTGCATGTAAGTAAAGAAGCAAAAAAGGGTATGGACGAACTCAATGTGGCACGGAGGATTGCACCCCACACATGATCAAATTTTGTGTTCATTGCACCACTTTGACACATGTTAGAAAGGGCATATTTAATGACAGCTTGCACACTGCTTAGATGTTTTTGTCCATGGGTCCATATTGGTTTTAAAAGGAGGAGGATAATGAGCAAATATTTTTGCCTTTCTTCAATAAGGCATCATTGGAATGCGATAAGCCAAATCGAGTCTAAAATATATTGAAATTAATGAAATTGGGTGTTAAAAATAACACACATTCATTAAAAAATGAACCCACCATGGAATGGAGGATTGCACTCGATGTATAATCAAATTTTTGTGTGCATTGCACCACTTTAACACATGTCCAAAAGGACATGCTATTTATACAATGCATAGATGTTTTTGTCCATAGATCCATATTAGTTTTAGTTTTAATAAGAGTAAGATAATGAACCACCATTTTGACCTTTTTAAAAAAAAAAGCATTACCAAAATTCTAAAAACCAAAAAAAATTAGCATATATTATTACAAAATCACCTAAAATCTTCATAAAACCAACATTGTGGAATATCAACCAACCGGTTCAAACATTACAACAATACAAACTTATAATTACTAAATTGAAGCTCAAGGTTAATTCTACGTGATCGGTAGCTACTCAGACTCAGAACCAGGAGTTGCAGGGTTAATGGAGGTCTACTATGCACCTTTATAGGATTTCTAGAGATTGAGATTGAGTAAGGGTTAGTTATGGAGGCCTAGATGGACCTCCTTAGGTAGACTTTGTTTTATTATCCCCTTGATTTTGAGTCTTTGCGCGTTTAATGGAGGGCGGTTCTTAGCTACGTAGGATAGTGGAAGTTAGTTACTTAACTAGCACATTCTATCTTCTCTATCGGTTTAATGGGTTAGGATAGATGTTTATCCTCTACTAAATTCTCCCTTGGAACTACCGACGTCTTAGCGTTTACGCCACACAGTTTTTCTGGCATGAAGGTCCTAAAGTGACTGGCAATCCCTCACTTCTTCCTTAATTATCGACAGATATTTATTACATAAATTATCTGATGAGACTGTTCTCTTGAATTGATTTGAATTACATTATGAGGTGGCAGGCGTCAAAAGGTTTGTGGAAACTTCTGTATGGATAGTGAGGTCAACGCACTCATGGGTGCGGCTGACGAGGAGCTTTGGGAGAGGGTGGGACTGTTCTCCTCGGTGGATGAGCTCTGCAGGAGTAAAGGCACTAGGTGCCAACTTTATGGGAGTTTTAATACTCCACTAGCAAACTCAGTGGAGTTACCAAAATCCCCTTTCTCCGGTTTAAAGCATTACCATCAGCATTGTCGAGCTACGAAACCTTCAAAGAGTCGGGATACTACCTGTCTTCCTGGTGTGGTTCCCGTCGGTTTATCCTTTGAGTGTGGTGACCAGGTGAAGTTTGCTAGGGTGACAAGAATAGGGCTAAGGTGTTAACTACTCCTTCTGGCGCACATGCAACGGAGTATCAAGGGGGTCACCCTAAGTGTAAGCAGGGATTTCTTAAACATTCTGTGTGGGTGTGGAAGCCTAAGAAGACTAAATGCAGGATGGTTTTGGGAATGGACGTGGGAATCGGAGAGTCGTGCAATCTTTTCCTTTGTGCTATGGTGGGGAGGTTGGCCTACCGATTACAGTGTAAAATGCCTATTTCATAGTGGATGCTATGCACTTGGGAACCATTGTTGGGATATTCTCCCGAACTATTGACCCTGCCGAGAGGGTGGTTCGGCTTTGTTTTTAAGAGCGGAAGACACATGGCGTATCTGAGAAAGGTTGTGGAACTTTGAGGGTGAGAGTTTGATGTTGAATAGTTGGTGTGTTAGATTCAACCCGACTACGAAATATTTTAGCTTTCACCACCTCTGGGTCCTTCTCCCGGGTCTACTTCTCCAGTTGTGGAATGTCAAGGTGCTGGAGGTGATTGGCAATGAATTAGGTCGATGAACAAGCTCTACAGGCACATGATAAGAGGATGGCAAAGGTATTGGTGGAGGTGGACATCCATGCAGGGCTTTTGGAGTCACTCGAAATAGAGTGGCGGGGACACATTCACGTACAAAGATTGGACTAGTTGGGTATTCCTTTTCATTGTATGCTCTGTGGGTGAACAAGACACCTGCGAAAGGAATGTCATCAAGCTTTCGGGGCTTCGGTTGAGGAGGACTCCTTGGAGGACCTGCCAAATGACTATTACACTTTTGGGGTGGACTCACAAGAGTCGAGGGAATTTTCTATTGCGAGGGCAGAGGAAAGTCCAGAACCTCCGGACCCCACCTTTATTGGTAAGCTAAAACACTACTGCCCTTCTCTTTATTTTTCCTTATCTACTTAGGAAAGAGACCATTTAGATAGTATTTTCCTTCCGGATTTGATTCCCTCACCTGAGGCCGATATGGGTAAGGTTTATGAGATTGTTCTAGAGGTTTCAGACTCCGTTGAAGTTCGAATTGAGCCTACAACTATGACTGTTACTACCAAAGAGATGGGTTCTAGTGATCAACCCGTCCTTTTGACCGTGGAAGATTCAAACATTGCCCCAGGTTATAGAGAACCTTATTCTAGTGACCACTCATTGGATATGATGATTTTGGCTCTGGTACCTATCTATAGAGAGGCTTCTAGCCCCATTCCGATTTTGACCTACTTGGGGAAGGAAGTTGTGAATAGAGCAGATCCTAGTGGAGCTCTTGGGGCACCCAATTGTGATGGGGAGGATATAGGGAAAGAACTTGCATGGTCGCGGGGCTTGGGGTATGAATTCTCTCCTATCAAAAGTAGGAGTGCCCGCAAGAAGGCGGGGACTAAAATTTCCTTTTATGCTAACCATCTTTCATCAAACTTTGAACATGGGGCACTTAGAGGCATGAAATCCCTTGCAAGGGCTAAGTCATGATCATCCTCTCTCTTAATATCAAAGGGGTAGGAGGACCCTAAAAGTGGCCTCACTGCGTAGACTTATCTCAAAAACTTTTCCTGATATTATTTTTCTACAAGAGACTTTGGTGGCTGAGGAGAAGCCCAGACAATTCATGTTCAAGACTCATCCCGAGTGGATGATTTGTGTTGTTAGTTCTGTGGGGAAGTTAGGAGGACTTCTGGTGTCTTGGGATCCTAAATTTTTTGACTTAGTGCCATTCCTAAGTTGCGGTGGTATTTTTTGGTCAGGTTCCAGTTTAGCTGATAAAAGGAGGATCTCTTTCTTAAATGTTTATGGCCCATGTACAGATCGTAAGCAATTATGGAAAAAAGTGGACGAAAGGGGCCTGCTAGCACATGGTGATATGATAGTTGCTGGGTATATGAATTTTACGATCAATTCAGAGGAGGTTTGGGGTGCCACAAACTTGGTAGACCCATTGACGGTCTTTTTCAAAGAATTAAAAAAAAAAAATACGATGTCTCCCCTACTGAGGTGGTTCCTATGTGGTGTAATGGCAGAGCTAGAGTTGAAGGAATCACAAAAAGGCTAGACAGAATCTATGTATCATAGGATCTTATCTCATCTTCGATGAGATATAGGTCATGGGTGGAATACCCTTATATTTCTGATCATGCTCCAATATCAGTATGCCGACGGTTGCTCACCCTTTCAAACTAAATCCAGCCTGGTTGCACGAAGATTCTTTTGCCACTTTGGTTCGTGAAGTGTAGAATGATCACCAGTTATAAGAGGAAATGGGAGCGCAAAGGAGATTAGTAGGGAAGCTTATACATCTCAATAATCGGGTTAAGTCCTGGCCAAAAGAAAAATGTTTACACGAACAGTTAGCTCTGGATAAGCTTGAAGAAGAACCAGTTGTTCACTACAAACATAAGACTCGGGGATTGTATAACGCAATATCTGAACATCGTTTGATGGTTCTATAGGCTGAGCGTAAAAAAATTCTGCTGGATGAGGAAGAGCGACGACGTCAAAAGAGCAAGGCTATTTGGATCAAAAGCAAATATAAGAATACAAAATTCTTCCATCGTTTTGCTAGCTACAGAAGAAACAAAAAGCATATCTGGTAGATAAAGGATGAAGTTGGTCTGGTTCATATAGGCCAGGAGGCCTTAAAGGAAGAAGCGTCTAGATTCTTCAACTCTTTCTTTTAGGATACATGACAAAATTATATTGAGGAACATATATCTACAGTAAGATTGTTTCCAAGATTAGTTATGGAGGAAGAAGTCGTAAATCTTGAAAAGTCGTGCTCCAGTGAGGAAATCCTTGAGGTTCTAAAAGGTTTTTCAATGGACAAACGTCTAGGGCCAGACGGGTGGATTGTTGAATTCTTTTTACACTTCTACGAGTTGGTTGGGAAGGACTTGCATAATGTTGTGGATGAAAGAAGGCTTAGAGGCGAGGTAATCAGACCAATTAATTCAACTTTCATAGCGCTGATTCCAAAAGTCAACAACCCCAGCAATTTTATCAATTTCCGTCCAATTGCTCTGTGCAATTTGTGTTATAATATCATTGCAAAAATTATAGCAAGAAGAATCATGCCTATACTTTCCCGCACTTTATCTGAGGAACAATTGGGATTTCTAAAGGGAATACATATATTAGATGCTATTGGCACTGCATAGGAGTGTCTGCACAATATAAAGTTTAAAAAACTTCAAGCAATTATTTTGATGCTAGATTTAAAAAAGGCCTATGATTGCACAAACTGGGATTTCCTACGATTAATTCTACTTCAATGTGGTTTCAGTCTTCCCACTACAAATTAGATAATGGGCTGTGTATCCTCCACAGTTTATGCCATTCTGATCAATGGAGAGTCGACTAAGTTCTTCCAGAGTGGTAGAGAGCTAACATAGGGTTGTCCATTGTCGCCACTTATGTTCATTCTTTTGATGGAAGGACTTAGCCTTTCTCTAAAAAAAGAACAAGCAAAAGGAAAGTTGTCTGGGATAAAGGTTTCCAGATTAATAAAGATCATGCACCTTTTCTTCGTGGATGATGTTCTAATAATGACAAAAGCTTCGGTCACATAGTGGGAGGAAATTAATAAAATTCTTGATGTTTTTTGCAGCGCGATGCGTCTGATGATAAATGTACAAAAATCCTCTTTCCTCCACTTCAGAGTTCATCAAGGCACTCTAGAATCCTTAAAATCTTTATTTCATTACAACTTTATTGATCTATCAGAAGGTTTTAGATATTTGGGCTTCTTCTTAAAACTCGACAGCTACAAGGTTGAGGATTGGCAGTGGCTCATCTCAAAATTTGAGAAACGGATAAGCCACTGGTGCAATTGGTGGCTATCCCTGGGCGGTCGTTATGTGTTGATAAAAATAGTTTTAGAGAGTCAGCCAGTCTATTGGATGGCTATGGCTCATATCCCAGCTACAGTTCTAAATAGGATTCGCCAACTGGTTTTCTCCTTCTTATGGTTAGGAAGCACGCAGAAGCAGAGCTATCATTTATGTAGATGGGAGACAATAACGAGTCCAAAAAAATATGGAGGTTGGGGTTTGTGAAATATCTCCTACTTCTATAGGGCCCTGGTGACTAATACTCTTTGGAGAGTCTTGTTGAAGAATGACATTTGGCATCGTGTTATAAAGGATAAGCACCTTCTCCATGGATCTATGACGACTTGGTTGAGATCGACTTCTACGGTTACGTCTCAAGGATCCCAAACTTTGAAAAATCTTCTCAATTCTTTACCTTTGGTCTTACATTGGTTAGCTTGGAGTCCAGGTTCGGGACACTCCATAATACTTGGGAAGGATGTGATTCTGGGCATGGGAAAGGACTCCATTTTGTCTAAAGATCCGATTCTTTTACTCAATCAAAGAAATATATACTTCCTGTATCAAGCGAGATGAGCTCTCCGCCAGGGCACGATATGCTCTATTTGGTTAGACAATGTAGATTTGGGGCTGGAAGGTGATCTAGTTACAGAATGGGAGAAGTTCAGAAGAAATTTGATTGGATTAGGGGTACAACTTCTTCATAGGCCAGATGAATTAAAGTGGACGGGTGGTGATAATTCAGGGCAGCTCACCGTAAAAAAATGTTTATAATGCCCTAGCTTCAAAACTATGGAAAAATAAAATTGGTGGCTGGAGGAAAAAACTGTAGAGTTGGGACTGTCCACAAAAAATCAAACTATTTGTCTGGCTTGCTGTAGAAAATAAAATTCTCACTTAGAAAAATCTACAAAAAAGAGGATGGGTGGGGCCAGGTATTTGCCATCTCTGCAAAGGCAAGAGGGAAACTGGTAAACATCTTTTTGTAAATTGTTCTTTCACTATTTCAGTTTGGGAAAGAATACAACTTGCTCTAAATCTTTCTATAGGTTGCAATGGATCAACGGTGAGCGAGTGCTTTGAAAATTAGTATTTTCAGAATTTTACATACCCAACTTTGCCAACCTATATTTGTTGGTTTATTTGGCTAGATCGAAACAAGACTATCTTCGAGTCATGGACTCCCTCTACTTAGAAGATAGTTTACCAATCTTTAGGAGCGGTGGGCAGACCCAGGAATAAGGAAAAATATCATCTTCCTATATTTTTAGCATTTGCAATTCCCGAAGATAAAAACATCAGGTGGTTTGATGGGGCAGCCCAACAAAATGGAGATCAAAGTGGCGCAGGTGGAGTGATAAAGATCAATGATCACTCAGTTTATAGATGCACTTTAAATTGTGGTAATGGAACTAATATTAGGGCTAAACTTTTGGGAGTTTGGGCCTCTAGTGTTTCCATTACAGATTTTCTTGTTCTAGGGTCAAAATCATCTTAATCCCCAAAAACCCGAGAGTGGTGTTCAAGAAGCAAAGAACGTTGGGAGTTGAGGAATGATCTCAATGCGTTTAAAAATCATTGTGGGTCTCAAAGCCCATGAATGCATAAATAAATATTAGTGTAGAATGAAAACCAGTCACTCTGATAATAACTTGTGATTACGGATTTAGATAGACACAACCAGAAGCCAAGATGCCGACAAGGCATGGCGATGATGTAAGCACCGTGGCAAGGGAGGTTTCTTTTGCTACTTGGAGCACCACTTACACAGCATGGCCTATAAATCAGCACATCTTACATCCCGATCGGCTTTCGTAACCGTTGAGACGAAGAACAAACTGAAGGATGGATGATGATCAAGGCATTAACAACAACACTCCAGAGAAGGCGATTTATCATGAAAAACAGCGCCTCCAATTCTGTCTATTGCACGCCCTCAATAATCTGCTCCAGGTAAGGAAATTTTCTTTTAACCCTAACCCCTGAACTAATCCCAATCTTGCCTTTGAGATGACTACTATCTATACAATTTGAAGTCCAAGGATCGATCCCTGCTATTGTAAACAACGGGGAACATGTCCCAGATAGATTTTAGCAGAGCGTAGTTATAAGTGTGAATAGACTCTAATTCTGTGCAACCGAAACTCTTCAAATCTCTTCCAGAAATGGGTGAGGGTTTCATCGGTATATGTTTTTTGAAATTCTTAATTGATGGGAAATGGAGCTTCGGGTATTGGGTTTTGTTAGTCTGTTCCGAAAGTTCGGAGTTTCAGAGTTCTGAATATTCAGTGCCAGCTGCTGATTTTTTTCTTTTTCTTTTCTACGACGTGGGATTCTACAGGGCTGAGGGGTTAATACAGGGTTCAACAGTTTTTTATTTTCCTGTTGAAAAAATTATACGAGTATTTTATTGCATCGTAATTCTAATGGATTTTCTTACGTGCCAAATGCTCCCAAGGCTTACTGGGGTTTGCATTTAACTACCATTACGGTTCTTTTTTGAATTTATTTTTCCTTAGTAATATAAAATTCTACAGGCCGGAGGGTTTAATGCAGGGGGCATTAGATTTAGGAGCAAGCTTCAGTGGACAAACTCAACCCCTTTCCGGCTTAAAATTCTTCCCTAAATCTGGCTAAAATTTTGTCCGAAGTGATAGTTCCACCTGATTGACGGGAACTTTGACCATGAAACTTTGATTGTAAGGGTTTTGGCCCATATCAAGACGACCCAAATTGTCGGAATTTAAAAAAACGAGTGGATCAGGGCGGAACTCTGCGTTGCCAGAAAAAATTGGACTCACTGGAAATGTTGAGTTTGTCCACCTATTAAGTCAATCAAATTTATATTCTCCCTTTTAAAGAATTATCATACAGTTTAGTTGCATTGTATTTCTGCTTGCTTTTCTCGTGTGCAAAATGTTTCCAAGGTTTTCTGGTGTTTGCATTTAACTATTCTTTTATGTTTCTTTTTGCCTCTGTTTTTGCCTTTTACCTTGACTTTGGGTTTATTGAATATTCTGCTCAAAACCCTTGTTTCTTTGTCAGTAGCTTTCATCTTCGGTATAGAGTGTCATATTTGATAGCCTTGTATGGTCAAACAATTTGTAAAGACTAAAGAGTTGTGATGTGGCTTTTTTGGCTCAGGAAAGAGAGTCATTTACAAGGACCCAACTAGATGCCATTGCCAAAGATCTAGCATTAATTGACCCTAGCAAAGACCCCTGGAATCCCCTTTCGGTTGTTTGGAAGCCGCATCACAATGTCCTGACAGGGAATTATGATATCAACGTTTTGTTTACTGCACTGGAAGGCAAAGGAAAGAGCGTGGTTTGGTACGATCGTCGAAATGGCGCTTCTTCCATGGATCTTACTGATTCTGCAGACACTCTAACCGGTATTATATTGAATAAACCAGTCAGGAAACTGGGTGGTTTGTGGAGGAGCAGGCACTGGATTGCTTTGCGTAAGATTAACGGTGTATGGTATAATTTGGATAGTGATTTAGCTTGCCCTTTACCTTTTGAAAAGGGGGACGAAGAGCTGAAGGAATTTTTGGATCAGAGTTTGGCACAGGGTGGTGAGGTCTTAATGGTTTTTGAAGGAAACTCTTCAGCATCCAACAATAAACAATAATGTCTGTGGAAAATTCAGGTGGAAGAAGCTTTTGTCAATATTCAATTTATTTCTATATGAGGATTTTTGTAAAGTTGTCATCATCTTAATTTCAAAGCATTGTCTGCCGAGAACAATTTATAAGTTGCACCTCTGTACATGAACCATTTACTCTTGTGATTTTTTGTTCTCTCCATCCCATAAAATGGAAGACCATTTGTCAATGGATGTTGATGATGATCATTAGTAATTACACACTAATGTGCACAGACCTTGTTTATTTTCTAATTGGTTCTTTTTTGAAAACAGGTATTGGTGTTTGATTGGCAATTTGTTTTTTGAAATAGATATGACAATTGATAAAATGTCAAGAGCAAAATGAAAAGAAACTTCTAGAATACTAGTCTGTCCACTATGCAGTAGAAAGTAGTTGTGCACATGATCCACAAGTATCAATTCCACTTAGCAGGGTAGGAATATATCTTTTTGTTTGTTTGGGAGATGAATTAACAGTGAACACAAGTTTGAAGTCTTCTGGGGATAGGGTGACATAGGTGTTGCCAGCTGTTTGTTTTCTGGTAAATAAAAGGCAGAAATTTATATTATATCACATACTGCTACAAAAATGTATGTCAAGGTCTGGCCAAAAACTGACAGCAGACCTTTCAGAGGTAGATCCTTCTTAGGTTCTCACTGAGCATAACTTAAAACAGAGTCATGAGCAGTCTTAGTCTTACAACCCACCCAGTGATGGCAAACAAACATGTGAATCTTGGGGCTTATCAAAAAGTTAAAACCATGTTCAGCAT
>ML781731.1:95201-111512 GCA_009831015.1 Picea engelmannii
TAAAATTGAGTTTATTACCAAGGGATGATGGTAGTGGGTGCAAGTGACTAAAATAATTACTATCTACCACCACTTCGTGTGAAGATGATGTTGCAATTAAATCCAAAATTTTGCAAGGAGAAATGCATACTCAACGTAACATTTATGATGTTCACTTAAAGGGGAATTTACCAATTACTTAATGGAAACCAAATTACAAGTTGAATGATAAACGATGAATGTTCATCCCACTATTGAACTTCTT
Source organism: Picea engelmannii (assembly GCA_009831015.1). Classification (NCBI taxonomy): domain Eukaryota; kingdom Viridiplantae; phylum Streptophyta; class Pinopsida; order Pinales; family Pinaceae; genus Picea; species Picea engelmannii. The sequence goes on from ML781731.1 coordinate 95,446, forward strand.
TCATAGCGGAGGAAGGATATTGATGAGTGGAAGTGATGTAACAAAAAAGGGATATTGGCCAAAGTTGGTTAGTAGCAAGTAGGTATAAAGGATATAAAGTTGAGACGTATGAAGAGCAATTGCGAGAACATAAGGCCTTAAAGACAAGTAATTGTATATTGTGGAATGGATCCTAGTAAGAAATTTATTTTGTTTTGGGGATACTCACTAAAGCCTGGTAGACATAGTGCTCGTTATATATAACCACGTTTGTAATAGTAAATTGTTGATATAAAGCATGATTTTCCTTGACTATGATGAAAAGAATCATATACTAAAGATTTAACTTTGTCAAAATTTAATTTGTATGACTTGAGAAGAAAGTGAGATTGAGGACAATGACCAAACTATGAAGTGATGAGATCACATGACAATCAATTAGCAACATCTTAGTCAATGTTCCTAAACAAGGGAAACTTTGTGATGGTGTATGCATTGTATCACTCGAGTTATTGTGATAATCAAGTCAGTGATAAGTGGTTATAATTATCAAGATATTCTTGTATCGAACTCAATAAAAGATTCACTTAACTAAAGAACCGATAATGAGATAAGATTCTAATTGGCTGTCAAACTAATAGATTGGAACTTAGGAAGAATAAATCTATAAGAGAAGCGTGTCTTTTCATTAATTTAATTATCAATGGTAGTAAAATAGAGTTGGGACATAGTAAGCTGCTTGCTAAATAGGGGTAGTCGCAATCAATATATTTTTAGATTCAACATGTTTTAATCAAGTGAAGGTCCAATGGGAATAGTATAACACATGGTTTGCTATCGTAGAAGACACATATAAGTTGTGTCATGAATTTTTCCTCATACTGAGAATGACCATAACTTCGCGATGAAGTTTCTTGAAGGGTGGGTGTATGTAATGCCCCATATTTTGACCTTAGACAATTAAAACTTTGATTTTACTCATCATAGTAATTCATTGCGGAGTAACTATTTGGATTTAGACTGATATAGATATTTGAGATGTGTATATCTGGACCTATTTATGTGCTGCCCAATGTTATTTTTATTGTTATATGTTCATAATGATGATGGTTATGAGAATTGTTCAAACATGCAAATTTAAATATGGAATTTTGGTATATGGATAGCAATTCAAGTTATGTTGTGAATGCATAACAGATGCAAGACATGATAAACATAAACATACATTTCTTAATCTATCGTCAATACAAATATGGATTCGTGTATGAAATTGTGGTGTATATGCATGGATATGATTTATTGTTGAATTAAGCTACAGGTTGATGAACTATGTGATAGCTAAATGATTGTAGTGTTGAGGTAACTTGGATGTTATAGACATCAAGAAGATAGTGTATGCTATAAGTTGTACTTATTATTTAAGTTATGATTCAAAATATTGCTATGATCTTTGGTAAGTGTGGTTTTGATAGGACACAATGTGCCTAGAGTGGTTGTTCGATAACGTGACTCTAAGAACAATAATTGCACAGTATGGCTTAATATAAGGTGTTGACCCTCCACCAGGAAGGGTGGAGGTGTTGCCCATCGAGTATCCTATTGACCCTAGTTTTATTAGGAGGGTGGAAGTATTGCCTACCATGTATCCTCCGAAACCTAAAGTCGTGGGAGGTCTATGTGAAGTCACGCTCCCCTAGACGTGTGATGACGATTGCTAGGGTCTGCTAGGGAAGCTTGGTTGAGATGTATGACACTTTCGCTAATGGGTTCTATCTGGAGTTAAGGTCAATATAGTTGACGCTCCAGCTTAGTTCGACAGATGAAAAGATAAGATGAAAGATGAGAATAGGTTAGGAAGGAATGATGATTTGATGTTAGTTGAGAATATTGCTTGGGGATTAGATGTGCCACTCTTGTTTTCTTGCTAGGTTTCAAAACATACATTTTTGAATCCTTTTTATATTTTTAGTATAATGATCAGTTATTGATGAATTATTGTAGTTTTGTTAGTTAAAATCATTGAATGATGCATTTGTTGTTCTGCATGCCTTGGTGTGATCATACAAAAACTATGCACTAGAGGCAGTGATTGTTTATCATTAGCATATGTGCAGACTATGTGACCATAATTATTAAACTAAATTATTAACTAATTAATTGAATGGTTTAATGACTATATAAATTATATTGCATACAAAAAAATCTAGTAGCATTAAATACCTTCTTTGACTTTGATTGATGGTTGGTATGATGAATTAAAAGAATATGAGGGGTTATGTATATTTTGGGGAAAATTGTCAAATTGCATTTATATGCTAGCGTGAGGAGAAAGACTTTGCATTTTATTTATTGTTATTTTATGCAAGTTATTTATATTTTAGTTTTATTTTAACTTTTATCAAAAAATATAGATAATGGTGGTTGATGGCTAATAATGAGGGTGGTTGAGTAGATTTGGGGAAGAGGGTACGAAAACTTGATAAATAGGACGAGGAAGTGGGGAAGAGATGAGATTGAGAGGTTTGAGCACGTTGAAAGGTTGGATTATTCTTGGAAGAATTATTCTTGTGACAATCTTGGTTAGAGCATATGTGCATTATTGTTTTTGGAGTCACGGGCACAGAGGGCCAAGAGACCGGAAGGTTTCTTGGAGCTAGGAAGTCAGCTAGGCTCCTAGTTGGATGGGAGGATAATTCTGTTGTTTCACTTTGGACAAGTGGGAAAAAAAAGAGCGTTTGGAAGCATCTTCAGCTGGACTACATGGCAATTGATTAGTTCCAACAAACCAATGAGGATGTATTTTCTTAGCATGTGTTTGTTATGTTTCTGCTATTCCATTGTTATTCCATAGAAAGAGTAAAATTTTGTTCGATTAATCTTTTTAATGCACGTGTATATCAGTTAACAAATAATACTACATAGCATCTAATGGATAATAGTTGCTATCCATCTGATACTAAATGTAACAACTACTATCCATTAGATGCTATGTAATATTATTTGATAATTGATATACAAATGCATAAAAAGAATTGATGTAACAAAATTTTACTTTTTAAATGGAATAACAAATGAATAACATAAACATAACAAATACATGCTAAGAAAATGCCTCCTTCTTGGTTTGTTGAAGTTGATGAGTTGTAATGTAGTTTAGTTGAAGATGTTTCCAACTATTCTTTCTTTTACCACTTGCCTAGAGTGAAACAACGAAATTATTCTCTCATTCAACTAAGAGCTTAGTCGACTTCCTAGCTCTAAGAAACCTTTCGGTCTTTTGACTCTTCATGCCCGTGACTCCAAGAACAACAATGCACATATGCTCTAACTAACCAATATTGTCACAAGAATAATTCTTCTAAGAATAATCCAACCTCTCAACATGCTCAAACCTCTCATCCTCTCCTCCTTATCCCCAAGTGTCATCAACCACCCTCATTATTAGCCATCAACCTCCCTTATATAGATTTTTTGGAAAAAACTAAATAATAAATAACTGCCATAAAATAACAATAAAAAAATGCAAAGTTTTTCTTTTCATGTAGCTTATAAATGCAATTTGACATTTTTCCCCAAATGTGCATGACAACCCTCCATACTCATTTAATTCATCATACTAACCATCAATCAAAGTAAAAAAATGTATTTAATGCTACTAGATATTTTTTGTATGTAATATAATTTATATAGTCATTAAACCATTTAATTAATTAATTAATAATTTAATTTAATAATTAATACATTAATTAATTATACTAGTGTACACGTGTAGGGTATGTGTGCGTAGATAACAGACACATAGCCCGTGCATGTGCTAATAATAAACAATCACTACCTCTAGTGCATAGTTCCTATATGATCACACCAAGGCATGCAAGACAACAAATGCACCATTAAGTAATTTTAACTAACAAAACTATAATAATTCATTAATAATTGATCATTGCACTTAAAATATAAAAATGGAATAAAAATGAGTGTTTTGGAACCAAACGGGAAATCAAGAGTGACACATCTAATCTCCAAGCAATATTCTCAACTAACATCGAATCATCCTTCCTAACCTACTTCCATCCTATCATTTCTTCTATTGGACTAAGCTAGAGTGTCAACTATATTGACCTTAACTCTAGATAGAATTTGTAAGCGGAAGTGTCATACATCTTGACCAAGCTTCCCCAGCCAACAACTAACAGTTGTCATCACATGTCTAGGAGAGTGTGACTTCACACAACCCTCCCATGACTCTAGGTTTCGGAGGATACACGGTAGGCAATACCTCGACTTCTCCTATTAAAACTAGGGTCAATAGGATACTCGATGGGCAATACCTCCACCCTTCCTAGTAGACTAGGGTCAACACCCTATATCAAGTCATACTGTGCAACTACTGTTCTTAGAGTCACGTCATTTAACAATCACTTTGGGCACACTGTGCATCTTGTCAAAACCACACTTACCACAGATCATAGCAATATTTCGAATCATAACTTAAATAATAAGTACAACTTATACCATACACTATCTTCTTGATGTCTACAACATCCAAGTTACCTCAACACTATAGTTATTTAGCTATCACATAGTTCATCAATTTGTAGGTTAGTTCAACAATAACTCATATCCATGCATATACACCGCAATTTCATATAAGAATCCATATTTGTATTGACATTCAATTAAGAAATGTTATTTTTAGGTTTATGTTACTTGTAGGTTTATTTTTATCATGCCTTGCATTTGTTATGTATTCACAACATAACTTAAACATATAAAAATAAAAATAACATTATGAAACTTGGAGGATACACGATAGGCAATACCTCCACCTCTCCTAATAAAATTAGGGTCAATAGGATACTCGGTGGGCTATCCTCCACTCTTCCTAGTAGACTAGGGTCAACACCCTATATCAAGCCATACTGTGCAACTACTGTTTTTAGAGTCACGTCATCAGACAACCACTTTGGGCACGCTGTGCATCTTTTCGAAACCACACTTACCATAGATCATAACAATATTTCGAATCATAACTTAAATAATAAGTACAACTTATAGCATACACTATATTTTTGATGTCTACAACATCTAAGTTACCTCAACACTACAGTTATTTAGCTATCAAATAGCTCATCAACCTGTAGGTTAGTTCAACAATAATTCATATCCATGCATATACACCACAATTTCATATAAGAATCCATATTTGTATTGACATTCAATTAAGAAATGTATGCTTATTTTTATCATGCCTTGCATTTGTTATGCATTCACAACATAACTTAAACATATAACAATAAAAATAACATTATGAAATCTGGAGGATACACGGTAAACAATACCTCCACCTCTCCTAATAAAACTAGGGTCAATAGGATACTCGGTGGGAAATACCTCCACCCTTTCTAGTAGACTAGGGTCAACACCCTATATCAAGCCATACTGTGCAACTACTGTTCTTAGAGTCACGACATCAAACAACCACTTTGGGCACGCCGTGCATTTTGTCAAAACCACACTTACCACAGATCATAGCAATATTTCGAATCATAACTTAAATAATAAGTACAAATTATAGCATACGCTATCTTCTTGATGTTTACAACATACAAGTTACCTCAACACTACAGTTATTTAGCTATCACATAACTCATCAACCTGTAGCTTAGTTCAACAATAACTCATATCCATGCATATACACCACAATTTCATATAAGAATCCATATTTGTATTGACATTCAATTAAGAAATGTATGTTTATTTTTATCATGCCTTGCATCTGTTATGCATTTACAACATAACTTAAACATATAACAATAAAAATAACATTATGCAACACATAAATAGGTCCAGATATACATATCTTAAATGTCTATATCAGTCTAACTAAGTCCAAATAGTTACTAAGCAATGAATTACTAAGATGAGTAAAATCAAAGTTCTAATTGTCTAAGGTCAAAATATGGGGCATTATAGTTAAGGTTTGGCCAAAAACTGATAGCAAACCTTTTAGAGGTAGATCCTTCTTAGGTTCTCACTGAGCATAACATAAAACAGAGTCATGAGCAGTTTTAGTCTTACAAACCTACCCAGTGATGGCAAACAAACATGTGAATCTTGGGGCTTATCAAAAAGTTAAAACCATGTTCAACATATCTATATTAGAAGGCTAAGAAGATGAAGTAATTCTTGAAAGCATAATAGAAAGTCTTAGGCCATAATGCTTGTAGGTCCCACAAAGAAAACATTCTAAACAGAAAAACCATTAAAACTTAAAGGAAAGGGGATTTGAAGGTCACTCAGATTCACCAATCACAATAGCCTCGTCCATAAACTTGTCTTCCTCATCATTGAGGAGCCCATCCAAGGATAATTGTAGTGTGTGAATTGTTGCCTTGATGTCTGCCATGTCCTGCCTTGTTGAGATCACAAACAAAAAGAGGGGATCTAATAGAACTAAAATGCCAACCCAAAAACTTGCAGTGAAAAGAGAGAACCAACACTAAAGAAGTGCGTTTGGGCTGAACCCATAATGCACTAGGGAGAGAAAGATGCCCAAGCATGAGTGCATTATACATGAGATGCACAAATGCACAGAAAAGAAAATATGCCAACCACAAGAGAATGCCAAAGATGTAGTGTCCGTAGGCTTCAAACACTTGTATTAGAGAGCCTTAGCTCAATGATCTAAAAAGATGGTTTATAAATGAGGTTTGAGTTGTGTATTTATTCACAACTCAAGTAGGGCGTCCTCTCAAGAGGGGTTATGGGACGAAATAAGTAGGGTGCACTCCCTAAGAGGGTTATTGAGCCTACATATTAAAGTTGACTATGGCAACCTTAATCACACCTAGTAATGCAATAAAAGAATAAAGTATGGCCTTAGGCGTGATTACAAGTAACCTAATGATACATATGAATGGGTCGTGGCCACATGTATAGATTACACCAATAATTCCAACATGCCTAATATTTGTGGTGCTAGCATATGGGTGAGTAAGGAGTGGGGTGTTGAGTTCTGCTACTTCTTGGCTATTACCCATCATGGATAAATTTGTGAAGTCCTTCATAATCCAGAAAAAGGGTGGTAATTGTAGAGTAGAGGGTTTTCCTACTTATGAGTATTGTAGTGTCCACCGTGGGGATTTTAAAGAGAAATTCATAGTCCTTTTTAATGTAGGAGTGGACCTTGGCTTTGGCCTTACACTATATTACTGGGGAACCTAGAAGCAAAGTCCTTGCCATTCTTAATGCCAAATATCAAGATGTTGCAAGGAGCATTGGTGGCCTGCTTACCTTTGAGTTTGTTAGATCTCTTGGTGAAAGTGTCACCATAAGAGGGTTGGGCAACATATTGCCTCTTTTTGGGACAACTATGGGCTCTCCTTGCTCGAGGTTTTCAAAACATGAATGGCCTCATCCTTTTTCTAATCAGTTGGGGGGAGAAAATAATTGTAACCCACAATCTCCATAAGATAGACAACTTCTCTTCCTTGCCCGATTTATTAGAGCTGGTGGCCATCACAGAGATGGAGACTCCCAAATCCTCAAAACTGTGCTTGCTAATGCATTGAATAACCATTAAACAACCCATCTCATGTTGGATAACCACAACAATGATGAATGGAAGTACTCGTAGATGTTGATTTTGCTTCTACATGATGAAACATAGAGGATGCAGGGGGGAACATGAACTACATTGAAGGGAATGATTAGATGAAGTGAGGGATGATGCTTCTCCTTCGCCTCTCCTCCCTTTCATTGTCCCTGCCAACTGTTGGCTATAAACCACTTGTGTGCTACTTCAAAGTGAGGTGACACCCCATGCAAATGATCCAAGTTTTTCTATCCTCTATTGGTGATCAATCCTTTTTTGCAAGGTCTGCAAAGATTCTTCCCAAGTCCAATGTTACCATTGTGTCTCAGCAAGAGTCCAGTACTAGTCCCAAAGCTTTTGCTCTAATGCTCACTAGGTGATCAACTAGCTTTTTGGCAGTGCTTCTCACATGGGAAAAAGTAATCAAATGAAGCTGCTTCTACGATATTCTCAAGGGAGTGTAGGGAATTCTAGTTTTTGGTTACTTTCCCAGGGTGTGAGCCATCCTCGGGTTTCCTTAGAATTGAGATGATGACCATCGAATCTCCCTTCACGACCATATGCAACCATCCGTTTGTCTTGGTTGGGTGGATACTCTAATCAACTGCGTGTAGTTCTACTAAATTGTTTGTCCTTACCTCTGGTCCTTGCATAGGTGTGAAGGATTTCTTCTTTCTAAAGGTAGATGAGCAATATCTACCTGCCATTGCTTTAGGAGTATTGATTCATATTTATCATTTGTTGGTCCAACTCTTTTTTATGTTAAAAAATGTTTTAAAAGTTGTTTTGTTCCAATCCTTTAGACTAACTTCTTGAGTTTCTGCTGGAAGATGAGCATCTTGGAGCCTTCGATTTCTTCCATGGCTTGCCACCATTCATGAATTCTCTTCTTCAATTTTGATTATGTTAGCCATATTTTGTCAAAGCGAAGAGGGATTTCCTTGGTCTATGTTGCTCCGCCAATTGAGGCTAATGGGCCAGTGATTAGAGCTTGCTCCTGGATGTAGTTTTTCCTCCAACTCACAGTCTTGAATGAGGAAAGACCTTGAGAAGAGGAAGTGGTCCAATTGTTTTTCCACCAGATGGCTCCCTCCTCTCCTATTGTTCCAAGTAAACAAGCTCGAATTTGTCTCCATGTCTGTTAAGCTGTGCTCTTTTGAGAAGTCTACAAAGAACCCGTTGGCTTCCTCAAGCTTTCATGTGCCCCCTTTTTTCTCCCTCAAATATTTAATGATGTTGAAGTCTCTACTGGATCCAATGGTCTGGTGGGCACATGTCTACAATATGGTTGACACTTTCAAGAAAATTTTGTTTTTGACTTGTGCCAGTGGGCCCATAAACATTTGTCACTGTGAGATCCGTAAATGGTGGGCCTATAGCTTGTCCATTGCGTCAACATGAATCCTTCACGAAATTTGTATTTTGTTCTCTGCTCATTGGCTTTGAGGCTCAACAACTCTCATGTCTACAATATGGTTGACACTTTTAAGGAAACTTTGTTTTTGACTTGTGCCAGTGAGCCCATAAACATTTGTCATTGTGAGATCCATAAATGGTGGGCTTATGGCTTGTCCATTGCGTCAATATGGATCCTTCGTGGAATTTATATTTTGTTCTCTGATCATTGGCTTTGAGGCTTAACAACTCTAATCCACAATCATCATGGACCACTTAAATGATGTGTTGCAATAAGGAGAACTGCCATCTGAAATTTTGCTCATAATCCCGATGAGTTTCTTGATACACAAGCTCAAAATCCAATGGAAATGAATAAGAGAACTCTAATAGTACCAAACTTATTAATAAGAATCTGGATGGTTTCAAACAACGTGCAAGATTGATATGGATGTGAACTCTGTATTGCGAGCTTGACCAATCGAAGTAGGATTGAATATTTGTTGGACCCAATTTGTCTCTCAAATACCCTAGAATAATTCAAGAGGCAAAGCCCAAACATTAACTCTGGGATTGATGAAAACACAGATGTAGACGTGACCAACCTCCAAAGGTGAAGCTTCCTCACAATTTCTTGGTAAGAAAGATCGCAGGCTGATGCCCCATGTTGCATATCAATTACTACAAAAAAAATGGCAAACATAATTACTAAACCCTTGGTAACCGGAGCATTATTTGCAAAATGCAAGTCATTTCAGTGGAATGATATATGAGAAACGAAGAGCAGTATATGCTAAATCAATCAAAATATTGTAATGTGCTTCAATTGCAAGACTTCTATCAAATCCCATTACCACCAATGCATGAACAACTTCTTTAGATGAACAAAGAAGTGGGGTTGCAGCAGCAAACTCATCTTCAATTCTGTGTCATATGAAGTAACAGTCAGTTCACCATCAAGTGCACAGAGAGAAGATTCAATAGATCTAGCACTCATGTAAGCCATGGATGGAGTTGTAGATTGAGCGCCCCCCCATTCTGAACCGTATTTTCTTCAACAAGACTAAGATGAGGGTGAATGCCAAATACATATCGATTGTTGGTTAAACGTTGTGTACATACCCTCTCAATCAAGGCTACTAACTGAGGGAATGTTGTGCGTATAAAGTATAATTGATTGCTGGGTGTAATGCTCTACCCCTCACGTGCTATATAAATGACAAAGGTAAAAACGATGATGTGTGCCAGAGGTGGGTGAGTGCTACAGGCTGAGAACACACCTTATCGGAGTATGCATAGATAGATATAGCTCATTACTAAGACATCCAAAGCACAGAGTGTTCGAGCACTCAAGAATTCATTGAACCCAAATTGAGATAGTAATAGAGAGATCTCATCATTTAATGGGAATTTTTATTATGCTCAGAGAAAATTACAAAGGCATGAGCTATACACAGTCTTTGTGTATTGTTACTCATTGTCAATACCAAAATTGCAGATGGCCATGGCTCAGAGAGACCTTCACTCAATATGGACAGGCTCCCTGACTCCTTCATCCACCAAACTTCAAGCAGGTTGCACTTTTTGAGCTCCCATTTCTGCTACTGTACTCCCTCAAGTTTCCTTTCCTCCCTCTCTTCACTACAACCTTCATTCTTTTAGTGGGCTGCCTTTGGAAGATCCACGATCACATGGTTTGTTTCCCCTTTCAATTTTGCCAAAATAACAAAATGAAATAAAACAAAACATTACTTGCTTATTACAAATTTACAAAATACGTTAGGTAAGGATCCAATTCGGATTACACCTCCCATTTGTAGGCTTTTGGTCCCCAAATATTTCAACTCTCTTCAATCTTCTTCTTCTCGATCATCAAGCAGACTCGGGCAAATCTCCAAGAAAGGGTGCCTCCATTGTAGGATAGAAGATAAGAGCTGAATAAGAGATGCTTTTGGCATAAACTTGCTATCTATATCATGGCTAGGGAGGACATTCGCTGCTGCAATAGGTCGTTGGACAACTGCTGTTCCTTAGGCTACAAGTGCAAGTAGCTCCTCTTTCTCCTTGACCTTGACTCTCCAAGATTTCTTCTTGGCTCTTCGGTTCTTGGGATGGAGTTCTGGGTGAAGCCTCCAACATTTGGCCTACCAATGTCCAGTCAATTTGCAGTACTGGCAATAGTTCTTGCATGGGCTGCTCGGCCTTCTAGAGTGCCAACAATCGCTAGGCTTATGACCCCTTTTCTTGCAATAGTAACAAACTATGTCATGCCTTTTATGTTTGTGATGGTGCTTGCCAGCTTGGTTGCTTGGTTCCCCAAGAGTTGGAGCAGATCGGGATGGCAGAATCATCTCTTTGCTGTCTTCTTCCAAGCTTCTACAAGCAGATTTGAGTGGCTTTCTGCACACTCCTTTTCCAGCTGCCTTTTCCTCCACGGGAATGGCTTCTTTTCCAGTTCCTCTTGCCTTGATGAAGGTGGTTTGAGTTGCAATTGTGTTGGCTTCTTTTCCACTGAATCCTATGCCTTCATGCTTGGGCCCCTGTTGATCTACAAGGGGGGTTGGAATCCCTTGGCCTTCCTTGCCTAGCCCTTGGTCATCATAGCCCATTTACCTTATGAGATTGGAATCGATGCCTCTAGTTTGCTTTTCAAAGTCACCAAAGGTCTCTGGATGAAGGGTCTTGGAAGGTGAGTTTAGCATGCTTGAAATGGTCATGGTGCCGGCTTTTACAGTGGTAACAGGGGCTTGCTTGGTCTCCTTGACAGCTTCTTGTAGCCTCTTCAAGGCCTCTTCTTTCAGTACCAAATCCTGATATAACTAAGCAGTGACTTCGGTGAACCTCTTCTTTTGTCAATTACCCAGTGCAGTGAATTTCTCCCCCCCAACTGCAAGAGCTGCAGTCTGCTCCTGTCTAATTCTGCCCTCATGGTGGTGAAGGAGTCTTGGCGCTTGGTAAGCTCTTTTTCCAGCTCATTTGCTCTCTGCCTCCAATACTGGCTTTCCTTTTGGATCTGCTTGTTGAAGTCTCTCAACTCTTCCAACTTCTCCTTCTTCAAAGATTTGCCCATGGGGCTTCAAGGTCTCTGAGGAACTTGCTCTGATACCAGATGATTCGTAAACAGTGGGCCTATGGCTTGTCCGTTTCGTCAATACAGATCCTTCACGGAATTAATATTTTGTTCTCTGCTCATTGGTTTCGAGGCTCAACAACTCTAATCCACAATCATCATGGACCACTCAAATGATGTGTTGCAATAAGGAGAACTGCCATCTGAAAGTTTGCTCATAATCCTGACGAGTTTCTGATATACAATTTCAAAATCCAATGGAAATGAATAAGAGAGCTCTAATAGCACCAGACTTATTAATAAGAAAACTGGATTGTTTCAAATAGGCTGCAAGACTGATATGGATGTGAACTCTGTATTGCGAGCTTGTCCAATCGAAGTAGGATTGAATATTTGTTAGACCCAATTTGTATCTCAAATACCCTGAAATAATTCAAGAGGCGATGCCCAAACATCAACTCCGGGGTTGATGAAAACACAAATGCAGATGTGAGTCGTGACCAGCCTCCAAAGATGAAGCTTCCTCACAATTTCCTGGTAAGAAAGACTGCAGGCCAATGCCCCATGTTGCATATCAATTACTACAGAAAAAGATGGCAGACATGATTACTAAACCCTTGGTATCCGGAGCATTTTCTGCAAAATGCAAGTCATTTCAGTGGAACGATATATGAGAAACGAAGAGCAGTATATGCTAAATCGATCAAATTATTGAAATGTGCTTCACTTGCAAGATTTTTATCAAAGCCCATTACAACCAATGTGGGAACAGCTTCTTCGGATGGACGAAGAAATGGGGTTGCAGCAGCAAATTCATCCTCAATTCTGTGTCATATGAAGTAACAGTCGGTTCACCATCAAGTGCATGGAGAGAAGATTCAATAGATCTAGCAACAGTGTAAGGCTCCTTGTCTCTTCCTCTTCACTACAGCCTTCATTCTTTTAATGGGCTGCCTTTGGAAGGCTCAACCACATGGTTCGTTTCCCCTTCCAATTTTGCCAAAAAGACAATGAAATAAAACAAAATGTTACCTGCTTATTACAAATTTACAAAATAGTTTAGGCGAGGATCCAATTCGGATAATTGTGTCTCTCTCTAACCCCCACTATTTTATAGTTTGCTGATATCCACCATCTAGTTGCCAGGAGCTGGGTTATTTGAAGCTTGAACTGCTTGATCCTGATAGGTTTTAGAGTGCTTGACTTGATCCCTAAGGCCTTTTGGGGTCTTGCTGAGGATCCATGGGTAATCCATTTACCTCGTCCTTTAGTTAGTTTCCTGTACAGAACTTTTCCCTGCTCTGGTCTTTGTTCTGCTAGGAAATCTTGTCCATATTTAATCTTCAATAAGGTTAGGTCTGCTTCTAACATTATTTCATTGTCTTCCATCTCCAGGGCATTGTTTTGTCCCCCCTCTTCCTGTTCATTCATTAGCGAATCCATATCACTTCATTTTCTACTGAATCCATATCAATGTTTTCTCTTGGGTTCCTTCCTCTTCTTCCCTTTTTCTTTGTTTTGGGTCTGATTCTTGTATGGGTGGTTCTGGGGATGTTGTATTATCTCCATCCATTGGGTTTTTGTGATTCTTGTTTGCCAGAATGTCATGCTGGGAGGTGAGGGTTTGATGCTCATTTCCCTGGTTTGAGGTCTTCCCTGACTCTTCTACCTTGTGGGAACTGTTTCTTCTTCCTTGCTTAGAGCTGCATACTTGTGGGAACTGTTTTTTGCATTACTCGTTGGGGTGGTTGGTTTCTTGTTTGATTTCCTCTTGCCTTGCACTGGGGTAAAGCCCCCTCGTCTTTCAGACTATCCCTAGAGGCATTTGGATGTGGTACATTGAAGGGTAGTCGCAGAATAGATGCCTGTGTACATGACACTTACGGAAGCAAAAGTGAACATGCTCATAATTGAATGTTTGAACCCATTATCTTGGTAGCTTACTGCAATGGACTCTGGAAGTGCTATTGAGACATTCATGTAAACACATGCGAACACAGGATGTATACTTACAGGATTTGGTGTCCGCAAAGGCTTTGAAATGGGTACCAAGAGTGGTTCCAATCCCGGCTAGCATTTCTTCATCCCAAAACTTTTGTGGAAGAGAGAGTATATGTGGATCCAGACTGGTGCTTGAGTGAAGTTCTCCTTCTCTGGGGAGAAGCATTCAGTCCAGTATTGGAGATGCAGACCAAAGGAGTTGAAGAAGAAAGGGTCGCTCTCAAAAGATGTGTTCCCAATCCTCCGTGTTACTAAAGATTGCTGTGAAGAAGCCTTTGGCTCCCAGTGATAGCTTCACCGCTCCCTTGACTTTCCATCTGGATGTAATCCACCATTGGAGCATTGTTTCTGAGGGCCAGAGGCCAATAAACTTACAGATCAGGGCATGGTCTTTTATATATTGTATGAAGTTGCTGATTCTGCCCGAAGTAACTACATAACAGGGGTGACCATGGTGGCTGGGTGCTTTTTGGGTTGCTGGTGCATGGAAATTAGGTCTTTTTTATGAGCTCAAAAAACTCTCCTTGCTAGCCATGATGGCTGTTGCACACATGCTGTTATGTCAAATTCAAGAGACTAGGGTCTAGACACATTGAGGTGAACACGGACTGCTATTGAAAAATTTATATAACTTTGATTTTAGTTTCTTTTTGTTTGAGGAATTTGATTAAAGTGGATGGCATTATAACATGCTCAGCTTAACTACAACTGTTGATGGCTCTCCTCTTTTCCTTGGTGTCAGATAATATATTTAAATGGGCCAATAATAACCTTTGTTGGATAGAGTTATCATCTTATGCTGACTACATGTTTATCTTACATTCTAATGTTACTCTTTTTGTCTGCAAGGTATCAAATATATTTGTAAATTTGGCAGTCCCCTATTTGTGTGCTTGGTGTGCATTTGTCTCCTTAATACAGATTTTGTATTTTTACCATTTATTTAGATGGCAAATTATCAGGAATAAAAGTAGATAGGTTGCCTTATCTTTAAATTGGATGTATTGAAAAATTTCAAGAGCAGATCACTTCAAAAAGATGAAGAAATGGAGTAATCATTGGCACTCTCCACCATTGATCTTGCAATCAAGATGAGGGAAGTAGTTCCTGTACCCACAATTGGGAATAGTAGGATGAATGTCTTTATTTTCTACTTATAGCTCAAATAAAAAACAATTTTATCACTTACCCTTTTTTTTAAATGGGAACAAATTTCCTTAACTTTTCTAAACAGGAATAAACACAAAAACGCAGCCTGGCTTTATTAGCCTATGCCTGACTGTTTTCATACTGTGAACAATTTTACCTCACCCCACTGGTATTGATTTTGCAGAGAAGCTACAAATGTTTGCTTAGCAATTCTGTTTGGCAACTTCCTTACATGGCACATAGCAACAGTTCCAGCAATTTAAACTTTAAAATAATGAGCATACCGATCTAATAAGAAACTTCATATCGGGATGATTATAAATCACATGGTTATGGCTACTTGAATTCCTCAAGCATTTCAGAACCATCCATGTGAAGAATTTTAACATTTTTTTCCTTGAAAAATTGTTGCAGCTCTTTATTTTAAAAAAGTGTACATTTTTAACATGCTTGTATGAACTAGCATTTACACACAAAAAATTGAAGTGCCGATAATATAGCATGAACTCTAAAGAACACTTCTGTGCTGAACAAATTAGCTTGAGCTTGAATAGAGAGGATTAAAATTACTGAAGTGCTTACAATATTGCTTGAGCTCTAATGCTCAAAACCCCGTTTGAAGACAAAACCATTGACACTGGGTGCTAAAAATTTATATTCCAGACACTATTGACTCAAATTTTGTCTTACATTCCATAGACACTAATGACTCCAAAATTTTGTCCAATGACACAAACACTCGCAGGAGAGGTGAACCAATAAAACCCTCTCAGGATTGAGAAACTCGAAGACAACAGAGTATCCAAAATGCAGTGGACAAAGAGATGAGTGCCACTGTAAAGGTTGAGCACCTTGAATCTGTACATTGCCATAAAC
>ML781731.1:118856-153727 GCA_009831015.1 Picea engelmannii
ATTGAAGATTTTAAATTTTCTTGCTAACTAAAATTTCAATGAGACCACTCTTGGGATGATGTCCCAGGCCACCTTGTGAAGTGTTTTTTCGCCACATCTTGGAAATGATGAATACCAGGTTTGAAACATTTGCATTCATTAGACAGGTTGAAGGATAGTCAGGAGGATTAAGTCTGGGAGGATCAGGGCCCAGACCATATGAGATAAGTGGCGATTTAAGAACAGGTGAACTGATGTTTCTTCTCTGGAAATACGCTGAGCACATCTAGAGGGGCCAGAGATTTCTCTCTTGGGTAGAATTTCTGAGGTAAGGACCTTGCCATGCGCAAATGTCCAGAACAAGAAGTCAATCTTAGGGACAGAGCAGTCTAACCAAATTTATGACCAAGATATATCAGGAGGGAGAGACAGAAATACCATTGGCCAGGGAATGATAACCATCCTTAATAGAGTAATAACCCAGGCAGGAACTCCAAATAATAACATCACTTTCTCCCTGGGAAATAGGGGCCTTGCCAATGAGCAGAGATGTCAGGTGGATCCACAAAGGGATAGGGCCTGAGGGAGGGCAGGGGGTCACTTCCAACGAGTCCACAGGGAGGGAAAAGACAAAGACCATGAAGAGATAGTAGCTATGACCTTGATGTCATTTCTCTTGAACCACTGACAGAGAGGAGAGACCTCAGGGATAGAGTTTCAGGGAGGATTACCAAGAATAGGGTAGTCCCATATTTTGGTCAGCAAATCATCATTGGAGCCAAGAAGCAGAGTTCTTTATTATTGGGTAGGCTTTAATGATAAAATTAAATTCTCAAAGCCACGTGGAGAAGAAAAGTCTTTGTATAAAAGATGGTATCTGTTTGACAAAGTATTTCTTGATGACTCTCTTCGACCACGATGATCCTCCACTGATAAGATTCCAAACAATATACCATCCCATGGCTGATTTCATTAACTTGGGATCCTATATGTGAAGCCCACCTTTTGCAGGGGAAGATTTACTTTTTCCCAGGAGACATGGAGTATTCTTCTTCTTCAAGGTCTTTCCCCCATTTCAGAGGAAGTTCCTATTTCTTCACTCCATCTTAGAAAGTACTCCAATTGGAGCAGATAACTCTGAACACAGGTGAAGAGTGAGGCTGAGTAGAACTGCCCTAATAAGGACTGTCCTAGCTTATGGATTGAGCCACTGAATGTTGCAATTGGTGATTCTCCTTTTGAACTTTTCAAGAGTTGGGTTGCAATATGAAATTTTTTAGAGAGCTCGGGTAAATGGGGTTTCCCAGTTAGTTTATATGATGTCAATCCTGTTCTGCTGAAACTTCCAGAATTGAAGCAATTGAGGGTTTTGTGATTGACATTGATGCCGTAAACTTTACATTTCTTGTTATTGACTTTCCTTCCCGAAGCCCATAAATATCTATGTAAAACAGATTTGAATCTCTGAGCTATACTTGTAGATGCTGCATTGATCCCCCCCTAGCAGCCATCAACAAATTGGGGGTGATTTAGAATTTTGGATCCCTGGCCAAGTTCAATTGTCAGAAGGATGCCTTGGTTCCTGCAATCTTCAAGGGCCCTGTCCAGAGATCTTGGGAAATGGGGTTTCCCTGTTAGGTTATATGATGCCAATCCTGTTCTTCTGAAACTTTCGGATTTGAAGCAAATTTTTGAAGGTCTTGTGGTTGACATTGACATCGTAAACCTTACATTTCTTGTTATTGACTTTCCCTCCTGGAGCCCAGAAATATCTGGGTAATGGAGTTTCCCAGTGAGGTTATATGATGCCAATCCTGTTCTGCTGAAACTTCCAGAANAAGGTCTTGTGGTTGACATTGACATCGTAAACCTTACATTTCTTGTTATTGACTTTCCCTCCTGGAGCCCAGAAATATCTGGGTAATGGAGTTTCCCAGTGAGGTTATATGATGCCAATCCTGTTCTGCTGAAACTTCCAGAATTGAGGCAATTTTTTTGAGGGTCTTGTGATCGACATTGATTCCGCAAACCTTACATTTCTTGTTATTGACCTTGCCTCCTGAAGCCCATGAATATCTATGTGAAACAGATTTGAATCTCTGAGCTATAGTTGATGCTCCATTTCTACCCCTAGCAGCCATCAGCAAACTGAGAGTGGTCTAGAACTTTAGATCCTTGGACAAGTTCAATTCTCGAAAGGGTGCCTTGGTTCCTGCAATCTTCAAGGGCCCTGCCCAGAGATCTTGGGGAAATGGGGTTTCCCATTTAGGTTATATGATGCCAAAACTTCCAGAATTGAAGCAATTTTTTAGGGTGTTGTGATCAACATTGATGCTGTAAATCTTACATTTCTTGTTATTGACCTTGCTTCCTGAAGCTCATAAATATCTATGTAAAACAGATTTGTATTGCTGAGCTATACTTGTTCATGCTCCATGGCTCTCCCTGGCAAAGTTGAGCAAAGTTGCTCTCCCTGGCAAAGTTGCTGAGCTAGATTTGTATCAGCAAACTGAGAGTGATTTAGAATTTTGGATCCCTGGACAAGTTCAATTCTTGGACGGATGCCTTGGTTCCTGCAATCTTCAAGGGCCCTGCCCAGAGTTTCTGCCATGATGATGTATAATTAATGAGAGTGGGAACCCCTGTTTTATCTCTCATGGTCTTGAGGCATTGAAGAAGCCTGCCTGTCTGCCATTAACCAAAGGAGAGATCTATAGAGAACTTATACATCCTTTGATTCAGGGTTTTTTTTGGAGATTTTTTGTCTGATTTTGAAAAGTCAAAGCAGGGGATTGAGAACAAAGGGGTTACATTGTTACCCTTGCCCATAAAAGGCCTAGAGGGGAGGGGAGGGGAGGGGAGGGGAGGGTAGGGGGTTGCTTTAGATGTTTAAAAAATTGAAAATAATGAATATTTTTGAATTTTTTAAGTTTTGCCAATATTTTTCTTGATGTTGCCAATAAGTTTCTTTCCAGACCCCTGTTGATATATTTGCAGACACAATATTAGCAACATTGCTTCTAGCGATTATCTTGCAGCAGATCCTATAGGTTACATTACAAAGTGGCATAAGTCCAAATCTATTGAAGTCAGAGGGATTTTCATTTTGGTCATTGGAAGGAGGGTCAAAGGTGGAATTAATTCTCTGCCTACTTTACAAGAAGTCCAAGCTTCTTCAAGGATTTTAACAAGATCATCTCGAATAATATCCCATTATCTCCTATAAAATTTTGCCCGGGATCTATCAGAGCCTTATTCAGGTTCATCGGGAAGCCATCTAGGCCTGGGGTCATCTTCATTGAGAAAATGAACTTTCATATCCTCCTCGTTAGTTAATCTGAAAAGAATCTCATTGTCAGCAACTGAGATAATTTTTGGAATATGGAGAATGAGAGACTCTCTCTTTGCTTTTGGAGACGTCTGTAGTGGTCATAGATCTGATCAAAGTGGTCCAAGACTTGGTAGATATCTTCTGAAAAACAGTGATTTTTTCTCATTATGTGAGGTGATTTCAATGATAGTATTTTTTATTCTTCTTTTATTTGTCTGGGTATGGAAGTATTTTGTGGTCCTGTCCCCAGATTTTAGCCAGAGAGATGTTGATCCTTCTCTCCAATGTTCTTGTATTTGAGCCTTTGATGGATTTTGACTTGCTTCACGTTCCTCCCTAAGGAGACAGAGTAACCTAAGTCCTCCGTCTGAGCTTGAATGAGGGGATGTTTGCCTTCCCACCAAAGCTTTTTTGGGTGATGAATGTCAAGGATGTTTTGCATTACCCACTTTCTAATATCAGACTTAATCTGCTTATTTTTTGTTCCCAAATGAAATGGAGTTTTGCTTTACCCAATTTCTAATATCAGACTTAATCTTCCATTTTTTTGTTCTCAAATGAAAGCCTATTACCATTAAAACCTACAAAATCCATCCCAACAGTGCAAAATTTCAAGGGAATTTGAAAGATAACTTCGTTTCCAATTTTATCACTAATTGCAAGCTTACTAAAAATTGAAGTGGTATGCTCCTTGTTGAGGAAATCTTTCCACATTGACTTATCTATATGACAACGAACATTAAGATTGAAGAGTTTGTTACATTTTATGTCAATCTTGTTTAGTTATTACATAATCATTGTTATTCAAACCAATAAAACTGAACTCTAGGACAGTAACAAGGAGAGTAAGGATTGTTGTATGAAAAGACAGCATCAAGTTTAATTCTTCAGCCACCCATATTGTAAAATTTGGCATATAGAAAGCATCACACTGGAAGCAACTGCTAAGTTTATGCCTATTGGACTCCACACTGAGAATGTACAGATTAACCGTTTACAAAAACCATCTACTATGGTTGACAGAGATCCAGAAGACCACTAATAAGCACAAACGAAACTAGAATAACATACATATATATCTGATTTATTAAGCAGTGGTGGTTCATCGTAATATTCATTGGGATATGATCTATGGACCCAAAGGGAATCACCTTGTCTAGGGCCTCGTTTCATCCTTCTTGTTCGATAACAGTGCCTTGTAAGATCTGCTTGAAACAATTTATCTATGGTTGACTGCCTTATTTGCAAGCCAATTAGCGATTTTGGTTTGTCGGTCCATATTCTTTGGAGTAGATTCAATCCGTTTGATTGGCCTCCCGAGTTCCATAGTGTTCTCTTATTCTTCGTATTTAGAAAGTCGAATAACTTGGAATTCCCTTTAACCTCTAGCTTGAGAATTCAAATTTTGAGAAAATTTTATTTCCTTGACTAGACCTGTGCCTCAGCGTGATTGTTTGTGATGGCAGGTCACTATAATAAATAGCTGTAATCTTGTCCTCTTCATTTTGAAGGACAACCCGTGCCCCTTGGTAAACCTAGATTGCTCCCAGCTGCTCACTTGAGTTTTGTCCTACCATTGTGTTAGCACACTGTTTCACCCTCCAATCAGAGCTTGTATAAGTGTAAATCAGCAATGGAAAAGTGGCTAATTCAAGGAGAGAATGCCCCTAGTGTCACTGACAAACCTCCTTTCCGTTTGGGCTGGTGCGTGCCAACCTCATGGGAGAGTCCCTAAGTACCTCTCTGCTGATTCGGGTACGATTTTCTGCAAAAGAAACACAAAAAACAACCGCCAATTTGCCTTGGACAGTGTGTAAAAACCTGCCCAAGACGTTAAGAAAAGATAGTATAATTTGCTTGGAAGGATCCTGCAGTGTTAGTTGAGAAAAATGGATAGAAATAAAGAAAGAAAACCAGTTGAAAGATCAAAATAAGAAAAGAAAACCACTTGAAAGATTGAAATTAATCACAAGAAGAGGCTATGAGCTACTAGTTAATGCACAAGGAAAGAACACAATACCAACAAGATTGAAAGCTTGATACAAGCAGACCACTTCTTTATTAATGGCTTGCTAGAGGGTTGATTGCACCACAATAGACAAATCAAGAACCTGTACAATGATTATCCTTGTACAAATAAAAAGTAGTTAGTCTATAGAAGAATGAGAGAAGAGAGAGAGAGAGTATGTATGTTGCTGTTGCAAAAATCTGACCTTGAACACTAAAGAGAAGGCTTCAATATATAGTCCCTTGAGGGCATACTTCCCAAGAAAGACCAATGAGGTGCATGAGAAAGAGAGTAAGTGATGTGAGCATGTGGATGAAGAAAGAGGAGTGAGAGAGATAGTCAACTCACACGTGTGAGAGTCTTGGGAAGAGTGGAATGAGTATACATGGAGATAAGGGAGTGAATGCACCCTAATTTCTATGGAAGATGGTGCATGGGAGAATGGAGGAAGGAAAAATAAAAGCACATGTGTGGGAGAAAGATAAATTAGAGGTAAGTAGATGAGGTATGTGCTAGTAACAAGGAGATAGATAGGGTAGATAGGTGGCGCATGGAGAAGGGGAGTGGAGTGGAGTAAAGGAATGGAGCCACATTCATGAGAGTTGCGCCCTAGTTTTTAGGGAAGAAGGTGCATCAAGTGAAAAAGTAGTGAAGGAAGAGGGCGAATGTCTGAGGAGGTGAGGTTAAGAGGAGTTTAGGGTGAGAAATGTGCTAGGAACAAGGAGATAGGAAAGAGATAGATGACACATGGAGGGAGAAGGTGGAGTGAATTAAGAGAAAGCGCCACACATGTGAGAGTGTGAGAGGAGGGAAGGCGGACTTGGGAGTGGAGAAAGAGGAAATAAGAGAAGGAAGCATGCACTTTAGGGTTTTAAAGGGATGTTAGCGCATGGTAGGAGGAATTGGGAGAGATAGCACATGAGATGGGCTAATTTTGGATGAGGGAGGCATGTGCTAGCCAAAAGGAAGGACTGCACCTGGAGTTAATGTGCATGCATGAGTGAGAATAAGAGCTAATTAATGCACATAAAGTGGTATATATGACTAGTGAAGGAAAATAAGGTAAGGCTTTGATTAGCCCAAACACGCCCATGAAGATATGCCACCTCACCAACACGTCCACCTCATTAATTATTTTGCTTCAATGAAGAGGAGATTAGGGTGAGAGATGCGCTAGGGACAAGGAGATAGGGAACAGATAGATGGCACAAGGAGGGAGAAGGTGGAGTGAATTAAAAGAAAGCGCCACACGTGTGGGAGTGTGAGAGGAGGAAAGATGCACTTGAGAGTGGGGAAAGAGGAAATAAGAGATGGAAGCATGTGCTTTATGGTTTTAAAGGGATGCTAGCGCATGGCGTGAGAAATTGGGAGAGATAGTGCATGCATTGGGCTAATTTTGGATGAGGGAGGTATGCGCTAGCCAAGAGGAGAGACTGCACTCGAAGTTAATGTGCATTCTTGAGTGAGAATAAGAGCTAATGAATGCACAGAAAGTGGTATATATGACTAGTGAAGGAAAATAAGGCAAGGCTTCAATTAGCCCAAACACACCCATGAAGATGTGCCACCTCACCAACATGTCCACCTCATTAATTATTTTGCTTCAGTGAAGAGGAGTTTAGGGTGAGAGATGCTCTAGGAACAAGGAGATAGGGAAGAGATAGATGGCACATGGAGGGAGAAGGTGGAGTGAATTAAGAGAAATCACCACATGTGTGAGAGTGTGAGAGGAGGGAGGCACACTTGAGAGTGTTAGGAAATAAGAGAAGGAAGCACACACTTTAGGGTTTTAAAGGGATGCTAGCACATGGCGGGAGAATTGGGAGAGATAGTGCATGAATTGGGCTCATTTTGGATGAGGGAGGCATGCGCTAACCAAGAGGAGAGACTGCATCCAGAGTTAATATGCATGCATGAGTGAGAATAAGAGCTAATTAATGCACGCAAAGTGGTATATATGACTAGTGAAGGAAAATCAGGTAAGGCTTTAATTAGTCCAAACATGCCCATGAAGATGTGCCACCTCACCCACACGTCCACCTCATTAATTATTGTGCTTCAATGCTTGGAAAGTGCGCCCCCTTCATTAATTAAGCCACTAAGCTGCCACATGTCGCATTACGTCACCGCCAAATGTAGAATCTAACCCTGCCAGTTGTCACCTTTAGAGGCGACCACCCCTACTATAAATAGAAACTACTAAAAATAGGGGCTTGGCCCTAAAAAATAAGAATCTCCAAATTGTTCAGGGTGACAAGAAGAACACCTCAATGTGTCAAATATCTAAAAATAGACTGCTAAAGATAGAATCTCGCCGCATGTTAATGATATCATATTCATCGGATTTGATTTTTCGTGAGGATTCCAAATATGCAATTAGAATTTACATGCGAGTCTTGGTGTTCCACTTGCTAAAAATAGAAATATTGACAAGTCATCCTAGAAAAGGTCCAATAGACTCAAAATGTCTCAAGGATCAATATTGTATGCTGAGAGCCTTGATCTGAGGCCTGGAGCTCAAATTGCTAAAAATTGAAAGTACTTGCATAATCCTCGGTAAAAGTGTCATTGGGCTTAGAATCTTGCAAGGACCAATACTGTATGTTCAAAACTGTTAAATGAGTCTTTGGTCATTGTCTCATAAAAGGTAGGGTACCTGCTAAAAATAACAATCTCTCTCCAATCCATGTGAAACTGTGCTAGTTCTATCTCTCAAGCAAAAACAACTACCAACCAGTCCTGTACTTATCTCCAATGGGAACCAACCTTTGGTTCACACAAGTGCTCAATCTGGGAAAATCTTTGAATGCCAGCCAAAATAGACTATGCTGGCTCTTAACCCTCAGGATTTTCAAGGGTGAAAATCCATGGGTTAACTCATCGCTAGGGGGCTACCATTCCACTTGAGCCCTTAATGAGTAACAAAGTGCTTTCTAGGATCCTTTTATTACAGTAATGGTACTTTATGGTTTGTTTTTGTTTCTTATTTTATATAATCTCTATGACTCGCCATTTATCAAGTATCAGAAAATATAAAAATTTACTTTTTTCGAAAAATGTAATATGTTTATGTAAGATTTTATTCAGTTTATAATTTTTGGAAGTCGCAATAGCCTGAGAAAAATTTACGGGTTTTTTTCGGGAAATCCTTTACTTTAAAATCAATAATAAAAATGCGTGTTTTATAAAATTTTGCCATCAGAGGGGTGTTTACTATAATCCCTGAAGTACGGATCGGATCACTTGGAATGGAAAAACCTTGAGGGGTGTTTATGCTTCAAGGTGTAACAAATATATTTAACAACGTTCACTTATGCTTCCAAGGTGTTCTCAAATATGTTTAAAAAGCCTCTTAGATCTTTATAAAGGTTTTAAATCTCATTTTTTACAAGCTTAAACATTGGTCAGGTTTTTGGGAATAGGTCTATTTTCCTCTAGAGACGGTTCTCGAAGTAAAAGGGTATAAATAAGGCTGTATGATCCAGATACTTACAATAGGTGAGCCAAGGAAGGTGATCCTTTTGATTTCTCTTTCCATCTTTTCCAATGAACATATTTTTTTCCAAGTGAGCATATTCACATGGTGCTCAGAGTCGGATTTGAATGGATATTTTATGGACTTCAAGAGTCTACCATTTTGATGGGACTATTTTTTTGATGAAGAGTATGGGATTTGAACCCTTAACAATGAGTGCGTTATTCATATTGGATGTACTATAGATATCTATTCTTCATAAACTTGAAAAAGGAGTACTTAAAGTAAGTTTTGTTAATTTATGTTATAAAAATGAATTCAATAATAAGTTTAAGTGTTAGTTGGGAATTACATAATATTGTATGGATAAAAGAGCAATAAAGACATCATTACTATTGGTGAGATAAAGAGGATAAAAGAGCAATAAAGACATCATCATTAATATTGGTGAGATAAAGAGGATATTGGTGAGATAAAGACATCATTTATATTGGTGAGATATAAAGTTTATATTTTTCAACATGAGGATTTGTATCAAACCATTAAAACTGAAATTTATTGTTAAAATATAAGCTTGATTAAAATGTTAGCTATAAATATTATTGAGGATAGAAAACAATATTATATATAAAAAAATAAATTTGTAATTAAAAAATTAACTGCATAATATTTAGAAAAAAACATTATTTTAATGACTATTATGAACTTTAATAGTCTCATTAAAAGTGAATTTATACATCGTTTTATTATGAAAAAAAATCATTATTTTAATGACTATTATGAAGTTTGAAGTGGGGTGGCAAGTGTGAGGGGAATCTTCTTGATCTGAAAGGATATAACATAGCCTACTATGCCTGGGGTCTAGGAATGGTCTCAAACAACATTGTTGAAGCCTATGCCTTATACGAAGGAGTGTGCATAGCAAAAGAGCGAAAGATATCCAGGATAATGGTATTTGGAGGCTCCACAATAGTAGTCTGAGCAACACACAAGAGAAGCCACTATGATAACAATGTATTTAATGGCACAATTTCTCACGTTTTGTCTCTTGTCAAAGGCTTTCATGACTTCAAAATCTTTCATATAAAAAGAGACTCTAACCCCCTAGTCGATTAATGGGAAAGGTTTGACATTAGTTTGGTGTGTGGAGTTATTAATATGAATGGGGTTAGGGGGGCCTTTCCTATTCCATAGTCGAGCCCCTCTTTCTTTGTGCGAACAATTGGTGATGGCATGTCCTGTCGGTCCTTGTGCAATCCTTTCTGCACACTTGAGGTTTTATTTCATCTGTGTGGACATTCAATACGATATGTGCCTCTATGATTTTTTATGTAGTTTGAATGCTCCGATCATGGATTGTTCTCCGTAGATGTTTGGGAGGGTTTCTACCCCTAGTTGAGTGTTGGGTTCTAGGTCTCTGTTCCAGTCGGTAGGTGGTTGCTTGTGGGTGTCAATGTTGTTATAGTCACTGGCATTTAAGATATTGGCTTGGTCTTTAGAGGAAGGGGCTTGCTTATCACCAACTCTGTTTGTTGCTCTCTACATGTTTATTCTTGTTTACTAGTCCTTCGTTTTTGCTTCAAACTGTTATTTTTCTGTAAACCCAATGAACTAATTTTTGCATCCAATAATTTTTATACCCAGAAACAAAACAACAATACACAAATCTGATTTTGAACTATGAAACAAAAATATACCGAATTAAATAACCTTGCAATGCACAATGAAAATAATAGAAACCATTCACACAAATTCAACACAACAAATTTACCCTGGAAACCCCAACTCTGGGGAAAACCAACAAACGAGGGTTTAATGTCTCAGCTTCAGCAAGATCAAAAAATAATTACATCAATGCCAAACCTGACAATAGCAACCACATAGGTATTTTGCTTGGATTCGAGACTATGACTGTTGAGTTTCGACCTCCTGCCTCACGATTTTGCTGTTATGCATACAAGTTGATTGTTGGTGCAGTAGTGAGAGCTCACAACGCCCATGAACTGGAACGATATGAGTTAAAGCGATTACGACTATGCTTCCTCTCCCTCTTGACCCTCTTCCTTGACCTCAACTTGCCCCCCAACACTACTCTCACGACCTCTTGTGGTAGATATGTCCTTCATAGCCCTAGATCAAAGGGACTCAACCCCTCTCTCACGCCCAACCTCATGGATCTATTGGAAATGAAAGTTGGACGCCTTCCAATCTCCCTCTTGGCCTTCTAAATCTTCCAAGAACCCTTGCTTACTTTCAACTTGTAGTTGAAAACCCTCCAATGTCACTCACCAAAATCGATCTCTCCTCAAGCCACCCTCTCTGCTTTTAAGTCTGCAACTAAGTGATTCATTGGTAGAGTTTAAATCCCGAACATATCAAATCAATGGCTACGATCTATTTTGAAACTCACTTTGACTTTTGGATAAGATCAAAGAAGCTTCTCAGAGAGTTAATTAATAGTGATTAATAATTGGCATTTCCTAAGCTTAGACTTACGAGATATTTAAATGATCATTAATCAAATTAATTAAACCCATTTTCCTAAGTTAGACTTAGGAAAAGTTTAAATGACTTGGAGAACTAATTCTTCTAGTGTTGCTTGCGTGACACCCCGCCAAAGCAAGAACACCTATCCAAGCTACAATATTTCAATACTCCCTCTTAGCGAGAAAGGTGTTCTCCACTATTCCCATCTTATCCATGAAGTAGACAAACGTGCCTTTCATGAAGGCCTTGGTGAGAATATCTGCCACCTGCTCATCTGTAGGTACACACTGCAGTTGGACATCACCCTTCTGCACACAATCTCGAATGAAGTGATACCTGATATCGATGTGCTTCGATCTATCATGAAATGTTAGATTCTCAGAGAGTTTTATGCAACTATGATTATCACAATGTATGATGGTTGATTCTAGTGGATTCTCAGAGATTTTTATGCAACTATGATTATCACAATGTATGATGGTCGATTCTAGCTCTTGATCGAACAATGCCACCAATAGTTTCCAAAGCCATACGACCTCACATGCTGCCATGCTCGTTGCCATGTATTCTGCTTCTGCAGAACTCAATGCAACAGACTTTTGCTTCCTGCTGAACCAAGAGACAACCCCAGATTCCAAGCTGAAACAATACTCAAAATTGCTTTTCCTGTCCACCACATTGCCTTCCCAGTCTGCATCTGTATAGCCCATCAACTTCACTCCATCTCCCTGAGCATACCTCAAACCATACTCAATTGTGCCACATAGGTACCTCAATATATGTTTCACTGCAGTCCAATGTGCTCTCCTTGGTTCAACCCATGCACTCACTGAGAGTATTCACAACAAAACAAATGCCTGGCCTAGTATTGACCAGATACATGAGAGAGCCTATCAACTGGTTGTATAAGGTAGGGTCCACTGCTTCCTTCTTGGAAGCATCTATCTTCCAAATAGTAACCATGGGTGTAGACATACACCGACAATCCTGCATCCGAAATCTCTTTAAGATCTCCACTGTGTATTTCCCCTATCCTAGGAAAATATCGCCATCTTGCTGCCACACCTCCAATCCAAGAAAATGGTGCATCAACCCCAAATTCTTCATATTGAACTTCGAAGCAAGATCCCTCTTGCAATTTCCAATAATTCTCTGTGAACCTGTCAAAAATAGATCGTCCACATATAACACGAGAATGAATGGCTCTTCCCCTATCATGATATAATAGAGATTCAAGTCTTCTTTATTCTTCACGAAGTCCATGCCCTACAAGTAGCTATCAATGTGGTCTTACCACGCTCTGGGTCCCTGCTTGAGCCCATACAATGCTCTCTACATTGTACATACATGGGACTCCCTCCCATATACCTCAAAACCCTCTAGTTGTTCTATATACACTCCCCCCCCAATAACTCCGTTGAGGAAAGCCGTCTTGACGTTCATCTGTTGAATCTTCTAGCCCATCTCTGTTGGTAATGAGATCACGACCCCGATAGAAGTATACCTAGTTACCAGGGAAAATGGTCTTGACACCACCTCCCAAACATCATTCTTCATGATGGAGGCATGCTCCTCCATGGCATCCCGCCAAACCTGTTGCTTCGATGCCTCATGAAAACTAGAAGGCTCCTTGTCAATGAGATCACTCATCAACGCCATATACCCTGAATATCGATGTGGTGGCTAGCTCTGTCCGACACTCATCCTAGGAGCACCCATGAACTCCTGAGCATCTCGTAATGTCTAAGAAACCTCTCGGCTCCTCTTCCTCCCTTCAGTAAGAGGTACAATCCCGGTGGGTGGAGCTTCATGCTCCTCATCTTGCTCCATTGCCTAAGTACTAGTCCCAATACTTGTACTTGTCCCTGTGACTCATGTTCCTCCTTTGGAGCTACCAACTCTTGATCCCCTTCTGCTACTGGTACATCATAAGACTTCCTGAAAGCCTTCTCCTCCTCAAATCTCACATCCCTTCTGACCACTTTCTTCTTTAATGTTGGAACATAGACTCGATAGGTTTTCGAAGTTTCATTGTCGCTAACGAAGATCCCCTTCTCATTTGTGGAATCAATCTTCGTCCTCTTTTCAGAGGGAACATGACGATAGACTAGGCAACCAAAGATCTTAAAGTGACCAACTTCCGACTTCTTCCATGTAAATGCTTCTTCAGGAGTTAATCTCCCCAACACTTTTTGAGGATTCTTGTTCTGTATGTAAACTGCATCACTGCATGCCTTTACCCATAGAAACTTGGGCATATCTTGGTCATACAACATCGCTCTAGTAGCACCAACAATGATCCTGTTCTTTTGTTCCACTACCCCATTCTGTTGAGGGTTGTAGGGAACTGTCAATTCCTTCTTGATCCCCGCCTGTGCACATAACTCCTTGAAAGTTTTGTACTCACTTCCATTGTCTGATCTCATAACCTTTATCTTCCTTCCTGTCGCATTCTCCATAAGAGCCTTAAACTCTTGGAAGCCATTGAAGACCTCATATTTGGTCCTCATGAAGTAGATCCAGGTTTTCCTAGAGAAATCATCAATGAATGGGACAAAATACTCACATCCTTTCAAGGATGCCGAAGACATAGGCCTACATACATTTGAATGCACTAAATCCAATATGCCCTTCGATCTAATGTCACTACTTGGAAAAGTTGTCTTTGCATACTTTCCCAAGGCACACCCTTTACACACGTCATTGTGTTCGATGCTTAACTATGGAAGGCCAATCAATATCTCCTTGAGCACGTTAAGTGCCCCATGGTGTAAGTGAGCCATCCTTCTATGCCACAACTCTCCCAAATATTTACTGCTGCTGATCAATGCCTAAGGTGAGTCAAACTACAACCTTTATAACTTGCTTGACCTGGTCCCTATCATCTTGGCTTGCTTCAACTCCTTGGGTTGAATGTAGACTTTCGATCCTCTGAATGACACATCATACCCCTTGTCTTGAAGTGCTGAAACTGATATCAGGTTCTTGGTCATCCCCGGTACGTACAACATATCTGTAAAACTAAATGTCTTGTCTAACTCCCTTTGAAAGGTGACTGTCCCTCGTCCTACTGGAGTACATTTGGACTTATTCCCCATTTCTATATTGAAAGTCATCTCCTCTTCTCTTAAACTGGAGAAGTGTTTTCTAACTCTTGTCATATGATATGACA
This sequence comes from Picea engelmannii, assembly GCA_009831015.1. Classification (NCBI taxonomy): domain Eukaryota; kingdom Viridiplantae; phylum Streptophyta; class Pinopsida; order Pinales; family Pinaceae; genus Picea; species Picea engelmannii. The sequence goes on from ML781731.1 coordinate 133,309, forward strand.
CACCACTATCAATATACCACACCCTTGTGGTCTGCGTGTATGAGCTAGAGAGGCAAGTGATGAGTGAGAAATCCTCGTCAAATTTGGAAAAAAACTCATCAATGTCCGCTGAATCTGCTCTCTGAGACTTCTTCCTTATCCTTCTTTTTGTTAGGACATTGACTGACATAGTGTCCTGGCTTGTGACAAGCAAAACATTTCACTTTGCTCATGTCACGCTTCTTCTCTCCCTTGGAGGTCTGCCCACTACCTAAGCCTTTCTTGGTTTTGGATTTTCCCTTTCCCGCAAAAGTAATATTCTCTTCTCCCTCACCCTTATTATGACTACCGCTACAATTGAGAGATGTTAACCCCAAATCTTCTTGCACGAAGTCATCTCACAATCGATCCTAGTATGGAGTGTGTTCCTTGGCAACAATGCCTCTCAAAAAGACATCCCATGACTTGGAGAAACCATTCAGGACTATCCTCACAAGTTCAGTGCCATCCACAGTCTCTCCAACAACTTCCAATTCATCCTTTACTTGTCCAAGTCTGGTGAGGTAGGAGGATACACTTTCCCCCTTTCCCATTTTGGTATTTCAGAGTTTCTCCTTCAAAACCATCTTTCTATTGAGGTTTGAATTCTGGCACATTTTAATGATTGCTTCCCACATCTTCCTAGTTGTATCCAATCCTGAGAGGTGAGGGACTATATGGTCCTTGACCCCATACAAGATGATACGTCTTGCCTTGGCATCATTCTTCTTGTGAGCTTCAGCTTGTTGTGCATTGGTTGGAACTGTAATAGTCTTCTCTACAAATTCCTTGAGCGCATACTCCTCTAATGAAAACAATATACACTCCTTCTAGATGCCAAAGTTAGATGCCCCATCTAACCTATCTTCAAATCTGATACCTGAGATTGACATCTTTGAAACCTTGTTGTCACAACCTCCTGGATCTAAATAATATTGTTGGCTGAAAATTCCTGTGTAAACCCTTAGCTTCCTTCTCAGAGGCAAAGCTCTGTTACCATATTATTTTTCTTTAAATCCAATGAACTAATTTCTGCATCTAATAATTTTTATACCCATAAATAAAACAACAATACACAGATCTGATTTTGAACTATGAAACAAAAATATACCGAGTTACATAACCTTGCAATGCACAACAAAAATAATAGAAACCATTCACACAAATTCAACATTGTAGATTTACCCTAGAAACCCCAACTCCGAGGAAAACCAACAAACGAGGGTTTATTATTTCAGCTTTAGCAAGATCAGAAAATAATGACATCAATGCCAAACCTGACAATAACATCCACATAGGTATTTTGCTTGCATCTAAGCCTATGGCTACTGAGTTTCGGCCTCCTGCCTCACGACTTGGTTGTTTTGCATACAAGTTGGTTGTTGATGCAATAGTGAGAGCTCACAACCCCCACGAACTGGCATGACCTAAGTTAAAGAGGGCACGACTATGGCTCCTCTCCCTCTCAACCTCTTCCTTGACTTCAACTCCACCCCAACACTACTCTCATGACCTCTTGCAACAAATCTGGCCCTCACGACCCTAGATCAAAGGGACTTGACCCCTATCTCATGCCCAACCTCATGGATCTGTTGGAAATGAAAGTTGGTTGCCTTCCAATCTCCCTCTTGGCCTCCTAACTCTTCCAAGAACCCTTGCTTACTTTCAACTTGCAGCTGAAAACCCTCTAGTGTCGCTCATCAAAATCGATCTCTCCTCAGGTCACCCCCTCTGATTTTAAATCTCCAGCTAAGTGATTCAATGGTGGAGATTAAATCCCCAACATGTCAAATCAATGACTACGATCTAATCTGAAACTCACTTTGAATTTTGGATAATATCAAAGAAGCTTCTCATAGAGAGTTAACTAATAATGATTAATAATTGACATTTCCTAAGTTTAGACTTAAGAAATATTTAAATGATCATTAATCAAATTAATTAAACCCATTTTCCTAAGTTTGACTTAGGAAAAAGTTAAATAACTTGCAGAACCAATTCTTCTAGTGTCTCTTTGTTAAAATAATTGATGTGCTCATTTTACCATAGACAATATCACAATATTGTCACCCAACCATAGGCACGCAGCCACCCCCGAGCACCTTTAACCTTTGATAGAATTGTTCCAGAAAGCCATACTAGAACCAACAGATAAACCCTAGCTGCTAATTGCAGCAACAAATCAAGACAAGTAGAGCGCTCATTCTCTAAGGGTAGCACGCAAGAGAGAGTCTCCATATTCATAGAACAAGTACCATACACAACTGCAACAACTGCAACTACACTACTCTTTCAAACTTGCGCCATACTTAGCTATTACATCACTAAGAATATCACCAAGAGAATCACCAAGAATATCACTTGATAGCACTAGAGAGAGATCAAGACCAAGAGATGACCATACACCCTTATTCCTCTTTACAGCTGCAGTTGCAGTTGCAACTGCAGCTCTCCACAAGACTTGTGTTCTGACTGGGTGTGCAAATGAGCTAAAACGTCCTCTATTTATGTTAATCTGTCCAGTGACTTTTCTGGCTGGGCCGACCTGACTTTTTGGTAGTTATATTTTTTGTTTATCTTTTTCTTGTGGAGCCGACTTGTTTTCTAGGGTTTTCACACATCTGTTCAGGGTTTCCCTTGCTTCCAAAATATTCCATTCTAGTCAAAGGTTACACGTGGAGGTTAATGCCTCTCGAAACTATCGTAACATCAACACTCCTTCCTAGCTAGGGAGGTATTAACGGTAATGGTCTTTGTTGAGGAAAAGGTATGAAGAACCTTACTCAAGCATTTTCAGAGCTTGCTAGGCTAAGGCAAGATAACTGAGAATGTTACTTGGGGTTTATAGCGTTTAATTCCAAACAATCTCTTAATTCACAGGTAATATGTACTAGGGACTAAGGCTGATTTTATATGTTATATGTAATTGTGGAAAAGAAAAGAAGCGAAGATATACATAAGTGTGTACAGGAAAAGAGACGAGAATAAAAGTAAAATATGAACAATATCATTAAGATACGCATGTGAAATTGAAATCATAAATCTGATTTTTATATTAATTTCATTATGAGATACAAAGCAAAATTTTCTTCACAAACTCCTGCGAGGGTGGGACCAAAGTTAGATTTAGAAGTCTTCAATGAACACCATACAAAAAGACTCTCACAATAAAAGAAACTGAAGCTAAAGATTTGGATCAACTTGCTATAAAAGTGTTGTCATTTGACTCTGCAAAATATCTTTTATCAGTGATGAAATCTAATCCATAAACAAACAAGAACACACAGACTGCCAAGAAAGATCATAACCTTTAGAAACAAACTGTTGAAAGATATGATTCAATTTTGAATCTTGCTGCGTTCAATAAGACCCTACTGTCATCAAGATGGTTTAGCTTTCTAGTAAACTCAAAATGAATGAAGAAAAAGAAAGATCTCATAAGTATAGAGCAAACCTTATATCAAAAGTTCCCCTTCTGTTCTCCTCTTTTGTCTCTTCAATTGATTGAACTTTTATTCTTTCTCAATAAGTTATGATAGTTCAACTACTTTTCTTTTGTTAAGCTTAATTAGCTTAACTAATTAGTTGAGACAAATAAATAATAATATATATATATAGATAATGGTCTATTTAAATAATAACTAAATAAGTGGGACCCCTTGTCACTCCAATTTTCATTTCTTTAATAATCATCAAAACATGAAGTATAATACCCCAAGGATTTAATTCAAACATCCGCCTCGTAACTCCCATCCTCATATTAATAGTCCAATATTTTAATATCAAAAAATAAAACATGACTATATCCAAAAATAACATTATATCGATGTTGTCAATTTTTTTTGTCTAAATGTGTATTTGCGGTCCAAAATTCCGTCATATCAAATAAAAAGACTGTCCTCAAAAGAAAATAACATTAACAACATTAAAAACCATATTTTATGTGAGGCGGTTTGCCTCTTTTCACTACTGCTCTCTTTTGATTTTCCTGTTATTTTGCCCTCTGTAGCAGCTTTACGCTGATTGGAACCTTGATGATGGATTTTTCTAATGACATGGGAGAAAATATCCTTGAGGTGGAGATGGGAGGACACCGATTTAGATGAATTTTCGGAAGAGTTAGGGGAATTGGCCACTTCTTTCCCTTTATCAATCTCTAGTTCAGGGATAGTGGTTTTAATCCTTTTGCTTGCATGTGAAGACTTGGTTGGTGAAGCGATGCGATCAACTTGGGCAATTGGATTAAATGGCGACAGAGGAGGGGGCAATGACAACGATACTGTAGGCCACCCACTATGGCGTGCAACAAGTTGGTGGATGATCTCTTGCCAGCCATCATTGGCAGGTGGTTCTGGCTGCATAGAAACATGAGGGGGAACATGGATACCAGAGAAATTTTGGTGTGGTTGGAAAGGAGGCCTTTCAGGGTCAGGTTGCAGAATTCCTTGGCCAACTAGATTGAAAAACCCAACTTGGAAAAGCTGATTTAGTTCTTGTGGATCAACATCAAAATGTATTGAGACTCGTGGCCTTCTATGGCCTCTTTGCCAATTGTTTCATCTACCTCTGTTTACACCTCTGCCATTGTTGCCCCTGCTAAAGAAACTCATCCTGAAGCAATATTTCAAGCAGAATATGAAAACTTTTAACAATCCATTCGCTAATACTCTACCTAAATAAAATCAAGATGTTGGCTCTATCATTCGAAAATAGAAGCATATGCAGTCCATCCATTAACACAATTTTTTCAAATTCAATTTAGTAATTAACTGCAATTGAACTAGGAATGATAGGGTCATTGGGAATATGAGGGGGTTTATAATGAACGAAAAATGGTAGCATGGATGGGAATCAACAATGAACACTGTTCAAGCAACACAATATCCTTTTCTTGCAAAACAATATCTCCATGTCACAATTTCCAATCTAGAATTATTATCCAATCCTTTTGAAACCCTTTTTTTTTAAATGATATTCAAGATAACAGAACAGGGGGTGGATAAATGTTACTGGGAAGGTAGAGGGCGTATAATGAATAAAAATGAAATAATGAACGAGAAAAACAATGATTATTGTTCTGCTATAAGAAATAATATTTAAAATCAACATTGCCAATATCTATAAAATCATTTAAATATCCACTGTCTGCCATCCAAAACTTTCACCAAATTTGTTTGTGCGATAGCACTCCCTTAAAACTTCACACATAGGATCTACAACAGTGCTTTTAAATCATGCAATATAAAACTCAAGTGGAAATAATATGATTATATAAAAGAAACAAATTTCATTTCTCCCTTTAAACTATCATAATTTTCTGTAGGAGACTGTTTATAAACAATTTCGCTGTCTTAATTATACAGAGTGTCTTGAACATCGTGAGAGGAAGAGAAACATAGAGCTATCCTTTCTCTATTACATCATATTCACATCACAACTTTCAATAACAGTTGCAAACAAACCGGGATTGAAAACCCCCGATGACTCCGGTGGGCATTGCTTCCATAACAATTATTTTAAACTCAAAAGTCGTTCAAACCACCTCGTAGACCCAAAAACAAACCAACGATAAATTTGTGGGCGACCTCAATGTTTTCAACTGTCGGGTTGAATATTTGGACAAGACTTTGAAACTAGGTCTATACTATTTGCGTGTCTACATTTTTAGACGGGAAAACAAGGTTTAGGACTGACAAATAGACACAAGCCTCAAGGCATGGTTGTAAGCAAAGCCAAATACTTAATTCCCAGAGTCACTGTAATAAAATACACAGAGTTCTATCACCCTTTTTAAACAGTGGCAAGGAAAACACAAAATGACTGCGGGACTTCCAAAGTGTCGATATGCAGTAACGATACAACATAATAATCATGAAACCGACTGTATCCAATAATTCAACAAAACTTCGAAAATGGATTTTCTTTTATTCATTCACCTGTGTATTGGAAGAGGAGAAGAGGTCTGGAGCAAGCATATAGGCGTAGGGTTTGAAACATGGGCTGCAGGCAAAACAAAACCCATTTCTTTTTCTTCAACAAACAACAAGATATAACACACAGATCACCCATCACATCCAAGCTGTGGTAAAAGAAATAAGACTGCACATCCTCCAGTGTGAGGGTGCTACACAATATTCACAAGACCCAACTGCATATTTCTTTTTACAGAGGAAACCCTCATAAATAAATATATGAAATGAGCAAAAATGAACACCTTCACCCACAAATACTTATCAACATCCATATCATAATAATATCATCTTTTCTCCAGGCCCATACAACCACACAATTCAAACAGAACAAGATGCCGAAGGCTACTGCCAGTGTGAAACATTTTAATGCCAACAGGAAGAAACCCAATTCAATGTGCGAGTTATACGGCCAAAGGGTCCACAATAAATCCATTAAAAGCTTCGAAAAACAAACACATTCCGCATGCAAACTACAAGAGCCAACATAATAATTTTATCTGGAGTAGAGCTAACCATTATGAATGGAGAGAAAAGAGCCAACATACTTGTGAGAAGAGTACCAAAAATCTTAAAAGCACAACTATTTTTCCGCCAACAGTCGAGCACATCTGAGGCATTGCTAACCAGAGTAGCAAACGAATGCGAGGAGAAGTGAAGGTTGTAGCTTCGAGATAGGGTAAGAACGACATGCAATAAATGCACGTCGCTTCCCCTCATTTTCATTTAATGCCATCAACCACAACAAAAAATAGAACTCTTCCAATTTCCAAAAACACTTATTCCAAATGCCATCGCATATCTAAATGCATATAACATAAAGTGCCATTTCCAAAAAGTCGAATCGACCTCTCCATAGCCCATTTAACACTTAGCATCAAAATAAAATGTCCACATTCCTCACTAATGTTACATCATATCTAACATAATGAGTATTTTCCCATGCATGCAAATAGACCATGAGTGGTGTATTATGGATATTTGAAACAATATATCAAAACCTAAAGGTAGCAAGAGTGGATTGATATATTTGATAACCATTTCTTTTATTCAGAAATCAAATTGCTAGCACCCTTATCATCCATTAGTTACACATGTAAATATGTTAGGATTTCCATTTTTATTCTTCAAAACTATGAATCTCTTTTCACAAGGTAATTAAGAGCGCAACTAAGAAGAGCGCTTTCTATCATTGTCTTTATCAAGGGGTCCCACCTATCTAGTATTATTTAAGATATATATAAGTAATAATGCATTGCAACTTATTTGCAGGAAGGAACTTTATGTTGCGCTTTTTTTAGGCGTCAACAATCTTGAGCACACACAAACCATTCTGTTGGTAGCATCATCATAGCCACACATGCTATCTCATGATCACACAGATCAAGTCACGAGCATCATCATCACTATCAATATCATCTTATAGCATCCTGTCATCAACATACATCATCGTTTGCATCATCTCTTGAGGCCATACTCCATCTGAGTAATTGGGCATGATGCTGAATAAGTCATGTGTTGAACTCAACGCACTCAATAGAGTGTCTCGCATGAGTCACCCACTCAATAGAGTGATATAAGGACCATTCTTCTAAGCCAGACATACGTCCTAGAAGAATAGTTGTCCCAACAGATGTTGAAAGCCCCACAATGGGCTACACAGACCATTCTTCTAATCCGGACCTACGTCCTAGAAGAATGTGAGTCCTCCCATATGTTGAAAGTCATGCCATGGGCTACAGAGACCATTCCTACAGGAATGTCAGTCTCAAACTATTTTTTAATCTAGTCATATGTACCATAGAGATCAATATTTACCCATATGCCTTAGAAAATATTGGTCCCGTATCAACCACCCTAATCGAGACATCATGTCCTTAGGGGGCAAACTATTCAACCTAATTGGGCCAATAACTATGCCTCAGGAGAATATCGGTCCTGAACCATTTTCCTAACCGGGCTACAATCTGTGCCTTAGGAAAATACCAGTCCATGATACATCAACAATCTGTCAACCTAGACCATTTTCCACTGGGAGAATGTTTGTCCACCAACAATCTGTTCTGCCTGGAGAATGTCTATCCACCAACACACTGACTATCCATCTAGCTGGAAATCATCTCCAACACTAGTGGTAGTCTCCATGGGAATAATATAGTAGCATACAACTACTACAATGCCATCTAATAAAACACAACTGTGTCTATCCATACTAGTACAAAACTATTGCCCAGTAGTACACAACCACTCCTAGTAGCACACGACTACTAACCAGTGACACACAATCGCTACCAGTGGAACACATCCACCACAATAGAATACAACTACTGTCCAAAGACAGAGTCTTCACAACAATCAAATCATATCATCTGATATCATCCTGCATCAACAATGTCATCAACTGCATCACCTCTAAGTCGTACTGGCATGATCACAATGCATCATATCTAAGCTATACTGGCATGATATGGAGTATCATCTACATCATCTCTAAGTTGTACTAGCATGATGCCAATGCATCATATTTAAGTTGTATGCCACCTTTAAGTTGTACTCGCATGATGTAAATCAATGCCTCACTGTGTCACCTCTAAGTTGTATTATCATCTCTAAGCCGTACTAGCATGACATATCTAGTATGATGACAATACATCATATCTAAGCTGTATGCCACATCTAAGATGTACCCGCATGATCATATCTAGCATGACATGAGCCCCCTGCATCATATCTAAGTTGTATGGTCATCTATAAGCAGTACTAGCATGACATATCTAGCATGATGTCAATACATAATATCTAAGTTGTATGTCACATCTAAGCTATACTCACATGGCCATATCTAGCATGATGCGGCTCACCAACATCATCTCTAAGATGTACTAGCATGAACATAACTAGCATGACGTTAATACATCATATCTAAGTTGTATGTCCATCTCTAAGTTGTACTAGCACGATGCTCCTCATGCCACTGTATCAACAACTCCAACCATTTGTATCATATATGAGTTGTACTGGCATGATCATATCTAGCATGATGTAAGCATCATCTCTACGCTGTATGACCATCTCTAAGTTGTACTAGCATGATACAAATCCAGAGTCCGTGATGCCATATATCAATTCTCCCTCCCAACCGAGGAAGACATCTCCTCCCTTTCAACCAAGGGAGCAATCTCCACAAGCCCCAACTTGTCCCTCAAGTATGAAAACTTTATCTTGGACAAAATTTTTGTCAAATATTTGCAGTTTGCTCATTAATGGAGATATACTGGAGAACCACTTCTCCCCTCTGGACTTTATCACGAAGAAAATAATACTTGATCTCAATGTGCTTCGACTTGTCATAAAAGCATCAGGTTCTCTAAGAGATTCACACAGCTCTGGTTATCACAATATATCATGGTCAAATACAACACCTGATCAAACAATGCAGAAACCAGCTTACAGAGCCATACTGCTTCCGTACAAGCATTGCAAGTTGCAATATACTCTGCTTCTGCAGTGTTGAGTGCAATAGACTTCTGTTTCCTGCTAGTCCATGATATCATAACAGATCCCAAACTGAAACACATACCAGAAGTACTCTTTCTGTCATCTACACTCCCTACCCAATCTGAATCAATAAATCCATGCAATTGTATATCACTGTTTGAGACATATCTCAAACCATAAGTTATCGTCCCACGAAGATATCTCAAGATATGCTTCACAACTATCCAATTCTCTTGTCTAGGTTTCACCTGGAACTAGCTCAACATGTTCATAGCAAAGAAAATGTATGGCCTAATATTCACCAAATACATCAAGGAGCCAATCAACTACTGGTACAAGGATGAATCTACTGGATTAGAATCATAATCTCTCAATTTCCTCAAATCTGTTTTTTGTTTTTTTTGTTTGTTAGTTTGTCCGTGACATGTGGGACTAATCCATGGCTAAGAAACCACGACTCAGGGGTATCTAAGCCGTCAAAATCACCCGGGGATCACACTCGGACTGAGCCACACCAACCCTTAACATGGATGGATTTTTTTTCCCCGTAGGTTTCGAACCGGTGACTTTAACATCACAGAGCGCCTTAACAACACACTCCATCACCGAATGTCCTACACCTCGGGGACAACTTCCTCAAATCTATTACCATGGGAGTTGCCATGGATTTGCAATCCATCATCCCAAACTTCTGAAGGATATTTACAACATATTTCCCTTGTCCTAGGAATACTTCACCATGCTTCTGCCATACTTCTAATCCCAAGTGGTAGTGCATGAGATCGAGATCCTTCATATCAAATTTAGTGGCTAGCTCCTTCTTACATCGAATAATGAGAGGCTCTGCACCAAGCTCTTGGAGCTTGCTCGAGTCCATACAATGCCTTCTTCAATCTTCATACATGGGTTTCTCTTGGGTGTACCTCAAAACCTTGAGGTTTCTCTATGTATACCTCTTCCTCAATTACTCCATTGAGAAATGTGGTCTTTACATCCATCTTATGTAAAATCCAACCCATGGATGTTGCTAGAGATATGATGGCTCTGATAGATGTATATCTGGCAACCGAAGCAAACGTCTCATCATAATCTTCTCCCTCTTGTTGGGAGAAACCTCTAGCCACAAATATTGCCTTGTATTTATCGATACTTTCATCCACTGCATGCTTTATCTTGTAAACTCATTTAGGAACAATTTTCGTACATCATTTTTCATGATTGATATTTTTCCATCACAACTTCCTTCTATTCTTTCTGCTTGACTGCTTCTTCAAAGGTGGAGGGTATTGTAACTGGAATATGGTTTTGACGACTTGCTTTCTTTGAAAGTCCTATCTGGAGCACCATACTTCTCAGCATGATCTCACAAGCTCAAGTTGGTCTTCTCTTCTTAGTCTTATCTTGATGTAGATCTCTATGGTTCTGCCATGTTTGATACAACATTCTTACATATTAACTTATTTGGAACAAACAAATACATCCTTATGGTATCCTCCATGAAATCTTGTAAGATAACCTGCCCGAGACAAGAACAATAAAAGTATTTCCAGTGTAATAGCATTTTCATAAGAACATATCTATGGTAACAAGAATGAATAACATTTTTATGGTGATCATCATAGTATGACCAAGATGACCTGCCCAAGAGAAAAACAATAAATATCTCTCTAGAGGAGATGTTAGTTCATTTTGAAAACAAGTACAATAAGCATCTATATCAATAATATTCACATGCTCTCAAGTATTCATTACATATAGTAGTAATAGAACCTTTTAAAGACTGCTTTCACAATTTGTAATGTAGCAACTATCAACCTTGGTATGTGCAAATTTGAAACTTATCAATTTAATCAAACCTGGAACCTGAAGCCTCAACTACCATGGAGGGTGCGCTTGTTCCTTTGAATGCACTGAATCCAATATTACTGCTTGGACAAGGTCTCTAGTACATTCCTTGCAAACACACTCATGCTTTGCTAGAAGATATAACTTGAAAGACATATACAAGTGCATACCTTTGAAATCTTTGTAACATCGTCCAACTTGTCTTCTAATATGAAACTAGATACCAACTTGACAAGGAGAGGTTAGAAACTGAATTAGAAGGTTCAATGATTAGAACAAGCTAGAAACTCTGAAATTTCAATTTTGACCACATAATCAATTTGACAAGAAGTCAACCTTTGACTTTGACCAAAAATAAAAACCTGACATTTTTGCTGGTTGAGGGTACCAAGAGGTGCATTAGGCTAGGGTGCACTAGAATGTCAAAGAAATATGCCAAACACTTTACTATAGGTGCATGAACAAATGGGTTAGGGTTTGTTGCTGCCGCAAAACCTGACTGCAATTGGTGCTATAACTAGCTTGACAATGAACTTCCCAATCTACCTTCCAGTGGTTAGACTGTCTAAAGATAGTGTGGGCCCATAACCTGTCAAAATAATTGATGTGCTTGTTTTAACATAGAAAATATCACAATATTTTCACCCAACCACATGCACACAACCACCCCCGAGCACCTTTAACCTTTGACAAAATTATTCTGGAAAGCCATATTAGAACCAACAGATAAACCCTAACCGCTAACTGGAACAACAAGTTAAGACAAGTAGAGTGTTCCTTCTCCAAGGGTAGCGCACAAGAAAGAGTCTCCATATCCATAGAAAAAGTACCATACACAATTGCAGTAGCTGTAACTACACTACTCTCTCAAACTTGCACCATACTTAGCTATTACATCACCAAGAGTATCACCAAGAATATCACGGAGGGAATGTTGAAATATTGTAACTACAAATAGTATTCTATTTATTTATTGAGTCATAATTAATTAGATCAATCCCCTTTTGTGGATTGATCATATCGGGCATTGTAATTGACCAAATCCCCTTTTGTGGATTGGTCAAACCCTAATTATATCATGTAAATTAAGAAGTCAGCCCCAGGCCTAATTAAAGTGGTTTTAGCCACTAAGAAGACAAGTTGGCCCTGCCCAATGAAGAGACACCTTTCCAGCGCCTGCCAGCTAGTACAAATAAAGGAGGCCATCGCCTCATTTGTACACTCACTCATTCACTCATCAAGTGTGCAAGTTTGGTAGCTGCAATTGGGAGAAGAAGGAAGAGAGAGGCACATTGCTCAATGTCATATATTCTCTAGTGTTTTGGTTGATTGTCTTGGCATTGTATTGGCTATCTATATTAAGGAAGTTTTTGTTGGGTTTTCTCCCCCATGAGGGTTTCCCAGGATAAATGTTGTGTATCTTGTGATTGTGTTTCTCTCAATGATCCTACCTATGCTATTGTTATCTAGTAAATTGAAAAGAAACATAATAATAACTCAAAAATTAACATGGTATCAGAGCTAAGATGAAGAGAACATCTTTCACTGGATAAAGAAAAATGTCACTGTTGTCGTACAAGAAAATTAGGGCTTTTTGTTGAAGAGGAATATCAACCTAAAAACCATCTAGAAAAGTGCGCCCTAGCCTAGGGAACTCTTTGGAACCTTGAGCACACCTTTTTAGTGGACAAAATTTCTGGAAAGTGAAACCCTAGTTTTCACCGGTACCAGAAAACCAGAAAACCAGAAGTACCAAAAAACCAGAAGTACCAGAAAACCAAAGGTATAAAAAAACCAGGAAACCAGAACCAGTACCAGAAGTACTAGTCTAGATTTCCGCAAGCTCAGTTTCAAGGGGTAAAATTTGGATTTTCAGAAATCCAACTGCACTAGCTTACTCGCCTCAGCTCAGCGCATCTAGCCCCTGGATCAAAATTTCAAAATTTGAAGTTTGAAAAATTAGGGTTTCCTCATAAAACCCTAAGTTGCAGTTGCAATTGTAGAGTTAGAATTAGTTGCAGTATCAATTGCAGTTGTAGTATTAATTGAAGTATCAACTGCAATACCAGTTGCAGTCACCCTTGAGTTTTAAAAGGGTTGGTAATTATTATCGTTGTTACCAGATGGTGCCACTGCCTGCAAATACTATCAGAGGTATGTACTCACATATGTTTAAACTTTTAAGATTTAAAGGGTATTTGCAGGAGAAGGGATATCTTTCCATAGATCCAGAAGGATCTCAAGATCCAACACATTCAGAGGAATAATGCAACCCAGGTTTGATTATTCTGATATGCATCTATTTGTTATGACATTATTTTGATCTAGGTTGCATGTTGAAGCTATGACGATCATACTAACCTTTGGTCAAAATTAAAGTCAAGGTATTAGATGGATTAAAGTTGAGATCATAGAGTTTATTCTCTAACCCAACTTTCTATCAAGATAGCATATTGTCTTAGTATAGAAGACAGGTTGAAGAAAGCACTTGTCATATTGAGTGAAGGAGACTTGGAAGAAAAGAAACACACTAATTCTTTAGGATAAGACTCCAGGTTCCAGGTTTGATTAATTAAGTTGATAAGATTCAAAGTTGCACATGACAAAGTTGATAACTACCCCATTACAAGTAAACACTATAGTTGAGATAACAGTCTTTGAAAAGTATTATACTTGGTAGCATATGAGCATATTGAGATAAATGCTTAATGTAATCATTTACCATATACAACTAACATCTCCTCTAGGAGAAACTTCTTGTGTTGGCTGCAGGTTTCCATGAAGGAATGCTTGATCACAACACTAGAAGAGTGTTGACCTCATTTCATATTGTATTTCTTACTTTTGATCTTTGTTTCAGACAGGTCACAAGTGATAGCTCTAAAAAAGCTACTGTGACGATTATTCGTGCTATTGTTTTATTTACTATTATCAAAAGAGTATTAATCTTGCTTGTTGTTTTGTTGACCTTGTTCCAGGTCACAGGTGATAACCCCGAGGAAGCTATAGTGAAGGTTGCAAAAGACAACAGATTAGATGAGACATAAAGCAAACTATGTACATGACCATCTACATTCATGTACCAAAGAAGATGAAGAATAAGCTATCTTTTGAGATCCAAAGTATCTCATATGGAGATTGATTGTAAGGAGCAGAAGGCTCCAAAGATGACCAAACATTAGAACTCACAGAAGACTTGGTCAAAGGATAATGAAGCCACCTTGACGGGAAGCATAACTCGTTTGAAGTCTGACTCAACCTTTAATATTTAGACTTGGTATTCAACACCAAGTATATCCTGTAAGAGATGATGAAGTCCTTGTAGACTTAGAAGAAATCGAGAGTAAACCTGATCTCATAAAGGATCAGATGAAGAGACATCTCCCAGGACTGGGAGATAGATGCCATGAGAAGACTAGATCGTAGCTTCAGAAACTACTAGGAGATATGAAATCTCCTGGAAGATTCCCTTGTTTCAGTGACAGAGAAGGAAGCTAGTCATAAAGACTAGGATATGGATTCTTCCGTGAAACTAGAACAAAAGTCAACATTGACTTCCAAGATTGATCTATACAGATCAAGCATGTTGCAGATGTACAAAGCATGATGTGTGTCCATAGGATTCTCCTAGCAAGAGGGAGAAGACTATGATGATACACTTACTCCAGTAATTGAAGAAATAGTTCCAGTATTCATGAAGACAACTAGAACAACCATGATTCATATATAGTATGAGATGCAGGGGGAGCAATCCCCATATTTAAAATTGACTGGCAGTTGGTGCAGTACATTAGTTGGGTCAAGGAGACATGACTACAATAAAAGATAGAGTTACCTCCATGAAAGAAGAAGAGCCATCTTCAATATCAATTATTGACCCACTCTCAGTTTCAGATGAATCTTTTGTCGTGATAGAATAGAGGAGTTACTCACAGATTTCGGCAGACACAGTGAGAATGGAGCAACCATTCTCAACTTCAGAGCATTTGCAAGTGCAGAGTCCCAGTTCCAAAAGGAACAGTTGCAGAAAGAGGAGAGGACATACTCTCAAACAATAAGATAGATAGTGCTTTGCAGTAAGCACATAGAACTAGCACATGATTGTCCAGATTGAGTTGCAACTGAGCAAATGTACCGGGTTGGTACAAAGTGATGTGAAAATTTGATTTGAATTTGAAGACAAAAAGACTTAGGTCTGCAGGTTGAATAAGGCTCTTTACAGGTTGAAGAAAAGCTCCTAGAGCTTGATATGGCAGAATTGACAGTTTCCTAATGAGATTGGGATTTACCAAGAGTAAATATGATTCTAAACTTTACCTCAAGGTTATGAATGATGAGCAATGATATTGCTACTATATGTGAAGTTCAAAGATGAAGAAAATCTCACCAATGACAAAGATGAGAAAATCATGAAGAAAATCTGTTGCAGTTATGGAGAAGTTCAAAGACACTGACATCAATGCCATGAGTATCATAGTGGACTCTATAAAAGACCACTCGATACCCTACATCTCCCATCTTGACTCATCTTAGAAGATGTATGATGCCCTAACAAACCTCTTCTCAGTCAGAAACATTGGACAAGTAATGAGTTTGAAGAATGAGCTCTGTGACATGAAGATGAATGATGATGACAACATAACATCATACTTTGTGAGGATCTCTTAGTTAAGAGATCAACTACAAGCTATTGAAGAGATCATCTCACAGAAGGAACTGGTAAATATAGTACTTAATGGTCTTCCCAAGCCATGGGATGCATTTGCCGCAAGCATGAACACAAGGAAGGAGTATCCTACATTCAAAGAACTTTGGACTTGCTGTGCACAAGAAGAATCAAGGATTGGTGAAAAAGAGAAACCTCAAAAGAAATATGATGATCAAGCCCTCACAACAAGATTCAAGAATTTCAGGAACAAAAGGAAGTTCAGTTCAAGGAAGAAGCCAAATCAAGATATGTCAGAAATACAATGCTTCAACTGTCGAAAGTATGGTCACTACAAGAATCATTATCCTGAGCTGAAGAAAAGGAAAGAGACACATGAAGCATCAGTTACCGAAGAAAAGGAACCTTCAAAGAAACAAACTTCTTCTTCTAAGACAAGGTAAACAACACTCTTCGTAGTTCTTGTACATACCATGTTTTCTGTACATATCTTGCATATCTATTTCTTAGAAGATAATATGTTCAAAGAAAAACTATACTTATGGAAGAACAACAAGATAAGGATTGCTACAAGTCAAACTATACACATGAAAGGATGAAGTACATCAACAACCCATGGTAACAATTCATGTGTAATTTATTATCATAATCAATCTTGAAGAAACCTAGAAAAAGTAAAGACAAAAAGAAGTCAGCAATCAAGAGGAATTTGGAAAAATATTTGTGACACTTTGCAGAAGGCAATAAGGATGCAGACGGAAGCGTGGACTCTCCTAGATGGAGGGAGCCGATTATATTATCAAAAGAAGAACATGCATTCATGCATGAAGCAAGGATTAGGAGGGAGATAATCCTAAATTATATGATCCATTGAAGATGATGAAGTATCTATCCATGGTAGCAACCATGAAAAGCAACACGTGCTCAGTGTGACTTCAGAAGAAGTCTTTTTCAAAAAGAAGCCTTAAATTAATCCCTGGTTGTCCATCCACATCCATGATCCTATGATGAAAGAAAGAAGTTGGAATCTTTAGAGCATGGAATCTATAGAAAACTCCATGAACTTAAGAGCTAAAGAGAAACATGAGGAAGAACATGAAGATTCCAAGAGAGAAAGAAAAGACAGAACAACCAGTCAATGTATTGAGAATTACAAGACTACCAGCCTGATATGAACTCACTAAAAGCAATCAAGCAGAGGAACTGAAAGTTGTGATGAAGAATAGTGTATGGAAGACTTATGAATGAAAGCATTGCGAGATCCAGAACTAGAGGTTCTCCCAGATGGAGGGAGAATACCATGATGATTGCTTGTTCCAGTAAACCAGACATACCTCTACATGAGCCATTATATCGTCTGCAATATCCATGGGTTGGAATTGACATTAGATGAATCAAAAGATGTTCTCCAGAATAATTAAACAAAGAGAGTATGTAGAGAAACCTCAAGGCTTTGAGGTATACCAGAAAGAGACCCTTGTATGCAGATGAAATAAGATTTTGTACAGACTCAAACAACTTGGTACAAATCTTCTCATGCACAACAGAAGCATGGTGAAAATCCTCTATGATAAAAGTCAGAATGGTTACTCAGAAGTCCAGGATGATGGATTGCTAATCCATGACAAACTCTCATGTTGAAAGAAGAAGTGCAAGATGGATATGTTCCAGTTTGATCCATACTCCATCTAAGTAATCAGACATGATGTTGGATAAGTCACTCACTCCATAGAGTGACAAGAACCATTCTTCTAATCTGGACATATGTCTTGGAAGAATAAATGTCCTGGACCATTTTCCGTTTGGGAAATCTTTGTTCATTGATCATCCATCTAGATGATAAGAATTTTCCAACACCACCGATAGTCTTCAAGGCCATCGGAACAATGTCATTCAATAGAACACAACTGTCTCTATCCATAGTAGCACACAACTACTATCTAGTGGTACACTACCAAACCAAGTAGCACACAGATACTTGATCAGTGACATATAGTCACAATCAGTGGAACACATCCACCATAGTAGTATACATCTACGGTCCAGAGACATACAATTTCCATAACAATCATATCATCTGAAATCAGCCTGCATAGAAAACATTGTTATGATATAAACTGAATCATCTGGGCCATTCTTCCACTCACATCTGTGAGATATGGAAGAGCATCTGCCCTCAGAAGGTAAAACATCAATGATGAGATATCTGGACTATTCTTCTCAAGCAAGGAAGAATAATTGTCCCAATTTCTGAGCCTGGACCATTCCCTATCCGGGCCATTCCTCCGACACTAAACAAAGTGCAACATGGAGAGAATGAATCTGCCCAAGGGAATGCCTGTCCCTGATTGCTAAACCTAGACCATTCACCTATCTGGGCCATTCCTCCCACACTAAACAAAGTGCAACCTGGAGAGAATGAATCTGCCCTAGGGAATGACTGTCCGGACCATTTACTAAGGAAATGACTATCCTGCACCAACCTCCAAAACGGGCCATTCTTTGAAACTGCTCACAACTATGAGCTTCGAAAGAACGATTGTTCGGCGAGGCAGACCAGTCTTCTTGACCACTACTGAGAGTGACCGTCAAGAAGAGAGACTGTCCTAGACCATTCCCCATGTTAACCACAATGGGAAATCGTTGTCTATGGTACATCAACAATCCATCGAAACATTTTCATTACAAAAATGATTGTTCGATCTGGACCATTTTCCGAACTGGAAAATGCCTGTCCATCAGAAATCTCAAAACACTTTCCGAACTGGAAAGGAACTACTCATCCTGGACCATTTTTCGCACTGAAAAATGACTATTCATAAGTCAATAACACATCAGTGCACCCTCCCAACTTGGGAGTCATCTCTTCCTTTTTCAATAGGGAAGTCGTCTCCACAAGCTCCAGCTTGAGTACACAAACTCTTTCATCTTGGACAGAGGATTTACCAAAATGTCTTCTTATCTGCTCATCTGTGGAGATATATATTGGAGAACTACTTTCTCTTTTCTGGACTTCATCTCGGAGAATGTAATGCTTGATCTCAATGTACTTTGGTCTTTCTGGAAGACTGGTTTTCTATGAAGGCTTCATATAGCTCTAATCATTGCAGTATATCATAGTTGAATTCAACTCCTTTGTTTTTTTGCTAGCTCATAACATCGTGGCAAGGCTCAAACTGGAACATATCCATGTGGCACTTCTTCTTTCATCATGAGATTTTGTCATGGATTAGCAATCCATCATCCTGGACTTTTGAGTAACCATTCTGACTTTTATCATAGAGGATTTTCACCATGCTTCTGATGTGCATGAGAAGCTTTGTACCAAGTTGTCTGAGTCGTACAAAATCTTCTTTCATCTGCATACAAGGGTCTCTTTCTGGTATACCTCAAATCCTTGAGGTTGCTCTACATACACTCTTTGTTTAATTATTCTGGAGAACAACTTTTTCATTCATCTGATGTCAATTCCAACCCATGGATATTGCAGATGATATAACGACTCATGTAGAGGTATGTCTGGTTTACTGGAACAAGCAATCATCATAGTCTTCTCCCTCCATCTAGGAGAACCTCTAATTCTGGATCTCGCAATGCTTTCATTCATAAGTCTTCCATACACTGTTCTTCATCACAACTTTTAGTTCCTCTGCTTGATTGCTTTTAGTGAGTTCATATCAGGCTGGTAGTCTTGTGATTCTCGATACACTGACTGGTTGTTCTGTCTTTTCTTTCTCTCTTGGAATCTTCATGTTCTTCCTCATGTTTCTCTTTAGCTCTTGAGTTGATGGATTTTTCTATAGATTCCATGCTCTGAAGATTCCAACTTCTTTCTTTCATCATAGGATCATGGATGTGGATGGACAACCAGGGATTACTTTAAGGCTTCTTTTCGAAAATACTTCTTCTGAAGTCACACTGAACATGTGCTACTTTTGATGGTTTCTACCATGGATAGATACTTCATCATCTTCAATGGATCATATAATTTAGGATTAGCTTCCTCCTTATCCTTGCTTCATGCATGAATGCATGTTCTTCTTTTGATAATATAATCGGCTCCCTCCATCTAGGACAGTCCACGCTTCCGTCTGCATCCTTATTGCCTTCTGCAAAGTGTCAAAAATCTTTTTCCAATTTCCTCTTGATTGCTGACTTCTTTTTGTCTTTACTTCTTCTAGGTTTCTTCAAGATTGATTATGATAATAACTTACACATGAATTGTTACCACAGGTTGTTGATGTACTTCATCCTTTCATGTGTATTGTTTGACTTGTAGTAATCCTTATCTTGTTGTTCTTCCATAAGTATAGTTTCTCTTTGAACATATTATCTTCTAAGAAATAGATATGCAAGATATGTATAGAAAACATGGTATGTACAAGAACTATGAAGAGTGTTGTTTACCTTGTCTTAGAAGAAG